>JARFOC010000051.1:101663-124769 GCA_031763485.1 Osmoderma eremita
TTTTTTAAATATATTTTTATATACTTAATTTTTTGAACGTACGTGCCATCTATTGGCAGAAATCTTCTTTTCTTGGGTTAGGAAACCTGTTTATCTTTATCAACAAACCTGTTAATCATTATGGTGAATTATCTGTCGGGTGTATGTTATAGAGGACCATCCTGGTAATTCGAAAGAAATTCAGTATTAATAAAATATGAAGAAATTTATGAAATTAAGCTATTGTCTAAATCTCTAAATACATCTTCATCTTATACGATACATTTGTCTCTTATTCTCGCGACATTACGATTATTTTCACTGTTGAAGCTGACTCAAATGTGTGCATTTTTTTTTGTATATTTCTTCTTACGAAGACCAATGTTTTCTCTTTGCAATCTTAGCAAGTATTGCTTACAATTATTACACATTTAGTATTTGGGGAGTATTGGTTTGTAAAATAATGGCATATAGTTGCTAGAAATACTACAACTTAATCAAGTCAGACTTACTTTACTTATCTTCAATGAATAAATAAATTTAGATACGTATTGCGGCAACTAAGTTTCCATCTTTAGTAAACATGTTTGGGAAAAAGATGTTAGGCGTAGTAACTTTAAGGTAAAAATAAGCTAAATAATACCAGTGGAATAACACTGATGATCTCGTGTCTAACACCTTTTTATATGTAGTTTCTGCTGAGGATGGCAAGTTGTGGAAATATGTATCTATTTATATAACAAGAAAGTAAATGTATTTTTGTTTATATACGTTCAACTACTTCTTTCGATTTTTAAGCTATTATTAATTCGCGATATACAGGGTGACGCGTTGGTGTGTCGATATGTCGAGCCAATGTGTCAGCGTGTATGTAACATATATACCAATTAAGTTTGTCCGAGTTGTTATATTTGTTGGTTATCTGGATTCAGACTGCTAAATAAAAGTGCAATGTCTGAACAGTACTGCAAATAAATACTTTTGAAGTTTAGAGTGGGAGATATTCAGCGTATAGTACATTTTTACTAATTCTATTCTAAAATTTTCTTAATGTATTGGTCATCTATGTTTTGGTAACCTGAAGCATATTTGCAATAATTAGGTTTTTTAAAAGAGAACGTTCAGCATACTTTTGAAGTTACAGCTCATTGTTAAGTGCTCGATTTTACACAGGGGATATCGTTTGGGTATGCTAATCAGTTTCACCCTCCTGATTCTCTACTTTGGTAATCAATACGTTCACAACCAGCCAGTTATTTTGGCGAAGTATTTTATTATGCAAAGAGGATTTGCGAAAGGGTTCTCCCGGTTTAAGGTTTGCTGTATTAGTCTATGTTAATAATACCTAATGTAATTTTCTGTTTTATTTTAATAACTTGATTATTAAAATATTGTCCAGAGAAAGCGTATTAACCAATAATATTTGAAAGAGAAAATATGATTAAAATAATTTTCTTTCACTCTATTATCAAATAGGCAAAAATAAATATTCCATAAACTGAGGGGCAACCACAGTACACCACATGCTGAGATTCAATGTGCGGTGTACTAGAAATTGTAATTTAGTCAATCCAATTTAAAGTTGGAAACTGTAACCTCGTATCTTAGCATACGTATGTACGAAATTCATTTGTTACTACCAGTAGTGGAACGTGGAAAGGTATTGATTTAGTCAATATTCATTGGAGACTCCGAAATTTACGTATGCTCTTGTCACCTTTCTATCTGAGATTGTAAGGAACGGTACCAAATGTGTAACAAAAGTCTATTCGGGCGTGACTCCTAATAGAGATCATGAATTTGAATAGATTTGATAGAACCTTAAATATTTGGTTTTTAAAAAAAATCGTTTGGATATGTCAAAAGATTCATATTATAACCTCTATTTTTTGCTATACTTTTTTTTACTTTCGTCAACAATTAAAAAAGAAATTGTTATTATAAATGACAACTCCCATTTTTACTAAGGAATCCTAAAAAGTACACTGGTTAAATCCAACATTAAAAGTATTGAATTTTGATTTTTGTCTGAAATAAATTAGAGGAAGTATTTAATATAGAAAAGTCTGAAATACTGAAACAAAATATGATTGTTTATTTTTCACATGACAACAAATATGGAAAATGAAAAAAATCTCACTATCGCTAGTGGTTGTTGGGTAAACAACGGTATGAAACGTTTATTCAACGTAAAAATCTGGAGTGTGTTGGTTGGGTGGTTAATATCAAAAATGATAAAGCAAATTTATTACTAGCCAATTTGACGTATGGTATGCCAAATATCTCAATTATTCTTGGTTGCCCCTTGGCAAAAAGGAACAGAAGAAATAGATTTACATACTAATAGCATTCATATTTCATTCATATATAAAAGAATTTCATAATACCGCTAAAAGTAACAAGTTTGTTTATATGATGTGCCATTATCGTATGACTTCTCATTTATGCATATACGTGTTAACCCTAGGTTGCATAGACCGGGCCTAACAGGGCCTGAGTAATGTTTGATTGCTTATAATTTGTATTAAATATGTTTTCAACAAATTCATTCAACTGTTTCTCAGCTAAAACAATTTTTATAAAGTTTTTGGAACCAGAATATCAATATACCAATATAATTTACATAAATCGGGCCTGGGAGCCCACAAGCTTGTTATTGCTCGCGTGTATTGTCAGACAATTTTAAGTAAACAAATCTGCATATTTATACAAGTTGGAACGTGTATTATTAGAGGATGTATAAATACCGGTGTAGCATAGTTAGCTATTCAGTCGAATCGCAAGCACCGTCAAGTGAGGTTGTAGTACAACAGCAATAATGACGAAAAAGTGTGAAGTTTGGGATACGAGTTTCGAGGAAACGTTGTTGCAATGGGAAAATGAGTGTAATGATCCACCTTCTGGAGAAAGTGATGTTTCAGAAGCAGAAGATGAGGACATAGACAATGATTTCGAAACAAATTGTGATGAGTTTTCTGGATCCAGTATTGCATCTGCAAGAACGTTCTTCTGAGGAATTTGTTAATCCCATATGTCGAGCCGTATGTTGAGCATATTTCGATTTGAAGAAATATGAAGATTTATCAGATTTAACGATAAACGAACTGGAGAAACACGTTTAGAAACCGGTAAATTAGCACTGGCATCTTACATCTGGGATCTGTTTATCCAGCAATGCAAAACGTGCCTCATACCAGATTGTGCTTTGATATTCTTAAAGACACAGATATCTATATATATATGTATATATACAGGGTGCCCGTTTTCTATCTCCGAATATGAGTAACTTTTTTAATATTAAAGATACAAAATCGGTTAGACAAAGCTACTCATAAAGTAGAGTTATAGTTGATGCTAGTGTTGCATTTGTTATCCAGTGTAAGGTTTGTGAGATATTCAAGAAAAAAAGAAAAATAAAAAAAGATTAAAGAAGGAATTTAAAAAAAGTCAAAATAAAACTCAGCAAAAACATAAGGACGTAAACAAACGCGAACCAGTTCGTTGTAACTTAATTAAGCAAGTGTTCAAAATGTCCTCCATTAGTACGTATACACATTTCGCACCTATTCGCAATTTCAGTTTGAACCCTATGTAAACTGTGAGGTCTGATACTCTTATTGCCACCATAATACTAATCTTTAAATCCCCGATGTTGTTAGGTTTATTCATGTATACTTTATTGTTTACACCCCATAATAAAAAGTCTAGGGGTGTAATGTCTGGAGATCTTGTGGGCCAGGGAATTGTATCTCCATTGCCAATCCAATTAGGAAAGCGCTCCGAAAGATAATTACACACAGCTAAGCAATTATGAGCAGGTGCACCATCGTGCTGGAAGTATTTTAAATTTTGCATCAAATTTAGTGGTATTTCATCTTACATTTCGTCCGATGCATTACGTAAAAGTATACATTGCTAGCATACTAACAAATAGCATATTATTTTCTTGGTGCCTATAGGTTTTCTGAATTTGTTAAATAAAACTGCCAAAAGGACTTATTTGATACTCAGCCTTTAATTTTTGACAAGTACATGTGTTTGTGTGCCGTGTTTGTTAATCAAAACCTACTTATGAATTAATAGAAAGAATTCCTTCCATTAAAAAAATACAAATTTGTATTATATCTCTAAAATAAAGAGTGACATGGATTTTTAAATCACATTATTAGATTTTACACAAAACACTATACTAGAAACAGTTTTCACCTTTATTTTATCTTTAGGGGATCTTTGACGTTGAAGTTTTTGGAAGTTTTCAATTTTTCTTGAATATCTTACAAACCTTGCACTGGATAACAAATGTGACACTAGCGTCAACTATTACTCTATTTTCTAAGCAAGTTTGTACATTTAACCGATTTTGTATCTTTATTATTAAGAAAGTTAGCCATATATGAAAATGGGCACTCTGTATACAAGTGGTAATTAGAATAAGTATTGAGGCAGATATTTTTAATCATATAATAAAGGGTATATCAGAATATATAGAAATTTTCCAGTGGGATTTTATTATTCTACAGTAATACACTGTATCTGCATAGTTAAGCGTACCTACTGTTAATTACTAAAATGAATTACCGGAACTGTCTCTGTTCTCAAACATCTTATGCAAATTGTTTGAGCATGTTAATTCTAGCATGCTCAAATTAAATGTTAAATGCCAACAACCTTAAATGACCTAGTATGTTTACATATACATATATACTAGGCTCAGGAGTAAAAACACTGTGTTTTTATTTGTACGAACCCACGCATTTGGCGGAGGCGCCCGGTAAAAATGTTCGCTAGGTTGCGCTAATTATTTAAATTTTACTGCTATTATTTTCTGTTATGTGTTGAATATTCTCCGATTTTAGTATTGGCTGGACAACAGTGAATGAAAATTTCAATATACTTATTACATATTCATACGTTTATTTTCGAGGATATAATTCGATCAAAATAGATATATGTATGTAAACTTGTAAATTCAAGTAGGGATAAAAACATACCATTTTTGAATTTGTAAATAAATATAATCAAACAATTAAAACGGCTGCATTACATGTTTATTGTGTTATGATAAATCCTAAGTTTTACTATACACTACTACAAAAACAATACACATTACTGCTGCATTCTGATATTAAATTTCAGTACAGTTGTCGCTAGTATAATTTTTTTTTGTCCAGGAAGAACTATTTTTATAACAAAAGCTTGTGTACAGGGCCCACGGAAAAACAACATACCCTGAATATTTAAGAATTAACTCTTTTTTTCATAAAATCGGTTTTTATCGAAATGTGATAACTACTGTGCAGCAAATTTCGTTTCTTTAACTCTCTGCTATGGAGGTGCTAACTACACAATTCTTAAATTACACTACTGGTTGAGTGATAATTGAAATCAGTTACAAGTTTGTCATTTGCACTGGAACGGTGTATCATTTTTTGTAATCGGTTAGAAAATTAGCTTAGTGACATCCATGGGAAATTATTGCTCTGAACTGCTTAATAAGCACGTGCAATCCAGAAAGAGTTCGTTGAATAGTATTCAAATGTCAGAGGGAGTGGTATAAGTACCATATAAATTGTCAAAATATTTAAATTCAAAAGTTTATTTAGTCAACATAACCTCCTTTAAGACTTACACATATAGCAGAATATTCATAAAGGAATTCTAAACTCTTAAACCCCCTAAAATCTTTGTCTTAGTCTGCAAACCAATCTTAAGCTTCACGTACGGCATCGTCGAAAATCTTTTACCTTTCAAAAGTTGTTTCAGTTGTTAAGTCTGACGTTGATAAATGCGGAGAAGAGGGAGGTCAGCCAATTTACAATAAACGCAACGACTTGTGCGCAGGTGAGTTGCCTTGCAAAATGGAACATACCTTGGGCTAGTTTTCCGGCGTTCCCACAATTTTCTGACGTAATTTGGTTAGCAACGCCGTATAATATGCTCCCGTCACACTTCCATGCTACTTAAAATAATCTATCCGATTTTTCCCATCTTTGTTCCAGAAAACTAAACCGCGGATCTTACCAGCTGATTTTTAAACACGGAATTTTTGGATCGCGAAGAACCAGAATGCTTCCACTCTTTGGATAGCTCTTTCGTTTCTAGCTAATAGTGAAGAACCCATGTATCGTCCATAGTAACAAGCCGATCTAAAGAGTTTCAGGAATCTTCTTCAAAACGGCGGCAGATTTTCTTTCGCGTTTTTGATCAGCATACAAGTATTTCGGTGTCTATTTGACCGAAAACTTTCTCAGTCGGGATGAACAATGTGAAACATATTTTCATAGGAAATCTCTAATGCTGCGCTATACGCTTGAGTCCAATTCGTCGCTCTTCTAAAATTATTTTATGAACAGAATCAATGCTTTCGGGAGTGGGCAAGGTAGCTGGCCTTTCGGAGCAGTATTAATCCTTGCCATATGATTTTTCTCTCGTAAATTCTGCAAATCCGTTTTTAATGAAGGACACCGATCACCTAAGGTTTCTGCCATATCGGCAATTGACCAATACCGTTTGTAAAAATAAATACCCAAAAACTGACTGAAACTCGACTTATTTCCAAATCTACCATTTTCTCAGACATGTCGCTACAAAAATTGATAGTTTTATCACAATTCAAGTTACGGATGTCAAACGTTCACAACTTAAGAAACATCAAAAGTTCTAAAGCAATTAACCGATAAAATGCCATTGCTGGAATCACCATCTAGCAAAAGCAGCGAAAAAGATACAAACATTAAAGACAGAGGACACTAGGCAGAAACTCGAGTCCATCTTTAATGCATGAACTCCTTTCGTTGCTTTTGCTGGTATGGTGATTCTGGCAATAAAAACCATGTGCTCGTAATGGCATTTCACAACCTATTTATAAGACTTCGTAGTCGTAACCATTAACAAGAACGAATAAAGTAAGTAATTCTTATGTTATTGCATTAGTAGGCTGCTTAGCAATACTTTCGACTTTTCTTACAATAATTGTTTACAGGTAATACGTGGAAAATGTAATTTTTCCCTCAAGTCTGCTGGTGTTATGTACTATATTTAAAAGAAAGTAGAAGTTTGAATTATTGACATGAACAAGTCCAGTTTTATTCATGAACAAACAAATTCACAAGGAAAACAGTGTCAAGGGCACACGAAGTTGGTATGCCATAATTAATATTCATTCAACGAGCAAGATAATTAGAATTCTTGCATATTTGCATATGGTTTTCGGTAGTAAGATAAGTCAATCTTTGGTCTTCCAGTATAATGAAGTTAGTACAAATCTACATTATTATTGAGTTACGGTACTTGGAATTAATAATAACTATATAAATTCTTTAATATGATTTATGACCGTTTCTGGCGTATCAGAGAATTTTCCCTTTTCGGGCGTTCAGTTTATAGATGGGAAGTGAATTTGTTTTTGAATTCTCGTTTCGTGCGGCAATTTTAGATTTTACAGGAAATAGGGAAAGTTAAAACAAAAAAGTACCTTTAACTCTATGTTGAGTAACGTTTGTCTAATCTCAATGTTGTACAATACTTAATTAAAATTGTGCAATGTGTCACTAAGACTTTGTGTATTTTCAATTAGGTCGTTTACAACTATTTTTAACCGCCTATTTAATTCACAGTATCTTTTAGGGGTACTTATGCACACACAATTTTGCAGGAAAACGGTATTATAATAGTGCATTTCTTCCTGAAGAACTTTCATTAATTCAAATATATTGGGATGTGCTTTTCGCAAGTCCATATTCGGCGAGAATTATCAATCCATTGATCAACAACATAATCGTTAAATTCAGCAATGGCTTTATCGGTAGGAAAATTTTCCATTATACAGAGCCAACTTTATCTTCTGGCAGATGAGCTAATGCAGTGCACTTCCTTATGTGGTTTGTTACTTTCTCGTTTTCCTTATACAAGTTTGTTATACAAGTTAGAAAAATCGTGTATACGTGGCCTCTTTCTTGTGGGGTAGCGGGGCATATACGGCAGGAATGATGTTTGTTCTTTCCTTTGTACTACCAATATCCACCTGAATTGTATATAATTGGTAAAAAATTCAACTACAGCTTTTAAAAGTCCTATCGAATAGGAAGCAAGAACCTCCTGCTAATAAATTACCTCCGTCCATTGCAAATACAAGAATCCATATGTCTTCCATACCACCGTCAATTATGACATATTCTTTCATAAACTCTTCTCGTTTTTTCGGAAGCAAGCTAATGCCTAGCGATTTGTGTCGGTCATTATATAATGTTTGTTTCACTGATGTAGAGTGTGGAATATTCTATTTTATCTGCTAGAAGGTTTCTAGGCTAACTAGGTATCAACACCACCTCGCATTAGTGTTGAAAGACATTATTACTCTTCACTCAAAAAAGGTCATCATTTAAATTGCAAGCAATTTGTTATTGCCAGTTCATTACATTCTTTACAAATTATGTATACATAGGCGCCCCCTAGGGTTAAGGGGTCAATAAGTTTTCAGTTGTGGGCTATAAACCAGTAGGTGTTGGTGGTAGCTTTCCTTTGAATTGCCGTTAATTGTAAGTTATGTTAATTGCCCCACATTAGTCACCATTTAAGTTACTACAATATCTAAAATATACGACCACCAAACAATAATTAAATTTAATTGTGATTCCTTTGATCTCGAATATCAAATTTACGTTTCCCTGTTATAAAATGGAAGATTATACGACCCGGTATAACCGTGTTTTCGTTATCGCTTGTCCTAAATGGGAATAATAGCAGTTTTATTGTATTTGCTCACACCACCACGTTGTGCCTTTTCGTTTTGAGAATACAACTTCCGTATTGCTGTCGTCGTCGTTAATTTCGTAAATTAAAAATCTGATCTATCCTGGAATCCACCTTTGTGTATGTAATGGAAGGGCATATCCTTTGAGGCTATCTACTTAATTGCTTTGTTCCGAGTGTGCAAAATTGCCATTTCGGCCTAATTTTATCCCAGCTTCCAGCGTTCGAAACTGAAAGCGACATGTAAGCTACGTCTGCTGCGCTTTCCCGTGTGTCCGTCGCGACCTCGCCAGACCTGTTGCGCTACCACTAGTGCGCTGTAGTACCTCACAGACAGACGCACACATACAGCAACAGTTGATTCTGGCGCGTGTTCAAGGTCAGAGCGGGTAAAATTGATTTTACGCACGGTGTTGAAATGCACCGCTTTGGAGATGGGATTGTTGATGGTAGTTAGGCTAACTTGGCGATCAGGTGTGATCAAACCGTTTACAATTAATCTTGGAAACGTTGTCAAAGATTAGGCCATATATATAGTATGGTTAGGCTCTAAATTTTCGAGAATTTAGGTAGAAACGAAGATAACATAACCTAGGTGGTGCTATATAATGTATGTATTGAATGTGCCTACTAAAATATGCGATCTTATTATTAATAATTTTATGAAAAATAGTAACCCTTAGTCTACATTATGAGATTATTATTAAATTATCAAAATTCATAAACAACCTAAGATCCGGCTACCTATTATTTTAACAAAATCTTGAGATTTCCAAAAGAATAAATAAATATAATTTCGAAACATATGTGGGACTATTAACACACATTTGAAACACAAAACAAGAGCAGATACCCCTTTAAAATTTTATAAAATAACGGTCATTTCCATCCTATGGAAGCGCAACGCAGAGAAGTCAAGCCTAAGCGGCAGAAATGCAATTTCTCAGACCAGTAAAAGGATGCAAAAGAATAGACTAGATTCCGAAACGATGACATTAAAGAACAACTTAACATGATCGGTATTCCAGAACGAATAGGGAAGTGTAAGCATAAATGTGACAGACATTTAAATGGAATGGATAACGACAGAGTCTCATTGAAGGCTAGAAATATAAGCCCAGAGGAAGAAGAAACTAGGGGAGACCGAGGAAAAGGATTTCCGAAAAGGGCAATTGAAGAAGAAGAAGAAGAAGAATATAAGTATTTGTTTTATAAGGTACAAGTTCCTGTAATGAACGTTATAGGAAAATAATTTTGCATTAACTTTCCTCGGTGTATCCTCAATGTATCCATCTTCCTTTCCCTACGTAGTCGTTATTTCAGAAAATCTTTTTAATACATATTCCTAATCCATGTTTTCTTGGGGTTTCCCATTCCAGGGTGGTATCCATTTCATCACTATCTTTACTAGCCTCTCAACTCCCATTCGCTGTATAGATGCTTTCCACCACAAGATCTATTATGCCCATTTGTTTTCTGATTGTCTCGTTCCAACTTTCATGTTCTCGCCCCTCAACTTAAGGCGTCCATTTCTGTCGTTTCGATCTTGTTTTATGGATGTTTCTTTATACATGTTTCCGATCCATGCAGTAATGTGTTCTTTATCATTGGGTGTATTTTTCTTTCCTTTCCTATTTCTTTGCTCCATAATATTTTATTAGCGCGTTTCTAATCCTGCTTTTTTTGTTTGTTCTCTATTATATTTCTGCCTCTTCATCTGTTCTTTCTTTATTCCCCAATATTTATACTCGTCACATTTTCTTAAGACTTCGTTGATTTCTAATTAAGGTCTGTTGATTCTTACCCAGTACATAAGTATTGCGTTTTCTATTTTCATCTGAAAACCCCATCTTTTCATATTCCTGTTTCAGCTTCTTTGTCATGTATTCTTGTCGTTTGTTGAGGTAGGTTCTGCGAACTGAAGGCTGTATAGGCAGGTGTCATCATCAATTTGTATGCCCATCCTTTGCATTTATTTTTTCACATCTTGTGTTTTTGCAACGTATAGTTTGAAAAGGGTTGATGAGATGCAACACCATTGACGCAAGCTATTGTTAAATGCGAAGAGGTCGGATATTCTGTTTGCTCTCTTTATTGTGGGTTCTATGCTGTTCTATACGGTTTGGACAAGTTTTATTATTGCGTGGTTTATCTTGGTATATTCCAGTACTTCCCATAGTTTCTTAAATTGTCATATGTTGCCATATGTTTCTACAAGTAGATGGGTTACTCTATTTCTTTCTAAGCTTTTTCTATAACCTGTTTTAGACTGAACACATTAGCAGAAGTTTTCCAGTTCGCATCGGTAGTTAAGATAACACGGCCCTCTCAATTCAAGACGTGCAGGGTGCCAGATCTCCTATTTTTCTACCCTACCAATTGAACTCGTTACTGATATTCGAGGATAGTTGTTGCAATTCAGTATATTTAATTTTTTATGTAGGTATATATTTACGTATTTCTCGTTTTATTTATGTTTTTTGTCTTATTATCCATTTTTCTTTTGTCGTAAGAGTAATTTACATTAGAAATATTAACTATACACATATATATTTTGCCGAATGGTTGCAGATTTAAGAAAAAATATTTGTTTTCCGCTAAAAACTAGCATTAGTAATAAATTTTCAGCCAGTCAGTACATATTACAACCTTATACGATGTAATTTGAGCTACCACAAATTATCGACTATCGGAAAATAACGAAGAGTTGCATTTTGTTGGTTGAAAGCGATTCTGGTGTAGTGAAGTCCGAATGCGTTGTCCTGGCAATTTGAAATTTAACCTAAAATGATTGGGTTTAGAAGCCTAGTCCTATGGCGTTAATTAAAGTCGATGTTCGTGCAACTATTCATTTTGCTCAATTCCCCTACGGGCTCTAAAAAAGAGTATGAATGGCGTAGAAAGGTTTTAGTATATGAGTTGCACACAATTTCACTAATACAACTTGAGTGACTCCGTGCAACATCTATGTGTCAAAGCGAAGTTAAAAATGGCTGGAATTATCGATGATTGCTGGGGTTGCTACTAAACAATACCAGTACTGAATTTCATAATGACAATAGAGGAACAAAAAGTAATGTAAGTATTTGGTAAATTATTATTTTAAGTAATTACTACAAACAATTTTCAAAGATTTCAGCTCTTGAAGAATCTTCTATATTTAAAAAGGAAATTATTATTAGTGAATGCGTTACTTATAGGTAATAGAGTGAAAAGCATTTCAAAAATATATAAACTGAGACAGCTTTGTAAACTGTATAAATCGATCTCTTCAAAACTCTGAAGTGAAACTGTGAACATGCTGTGGGAACAGTACCGAAAATATGAAATGAATTCAATCGAAACAGTATTTTGGGTCAAAAACATGTATTAACTTGATTATTCGATAGTGCTATATTTATTTATTTATTAGTTATATTTATATAAAATACAAAATAGGATACGGTGGCTTAAAATAGTAAAAAATAATAAAAAATACCCTTACCACCTCGATCGAGGTGGTAATTATTTTTTAGTTATATTTATACTAATGTTAAACTACTGCAGTTGCTTATGCATAGTTTTTCTTACAAATAACGTATTATTATGTTCGCAAAACCAATTTTCAAGTATTCCCTATAATTAGGGCTCTTTGAAATTTCCAATGTTTTGTGTGAAGAAGACCCAAGAAGGTACATATACATATATCAACAGAAAACTGTCTGCAACAGAAGTTTTCCAGTTCGCATCGGTAGTTAAGATAACACGGCGCTCTCAATTCAAGACGTGCAGGGTGCCAATGAAGTTGTTCGTGTATGGGTACACAATTATGAACCAACTGTTCATTTATTAAGCAAAAATACTAGGTGCGAAGAATTGCATTACGAAGTAATTACAAAATGTGATCTCTAATCAAACAAACCATGTTACTAGTTTTGTAACAACCAACACAACTGGTATTTATAACTTACCATTATCAAGTCTAAGTAATTGAAATTGTAATCCGGAATTTCAAACGCATTTGTGAGGTCTGGAATATTATAGCGAAAAGGTCGTATATGATTCCTATAATTACATCGCATAGGTTGTGTTTTGGATGGATATATCTTTGATACCTACATACCTGTCACCGACTTCCTACCGAGAATACCGACGAATAATCTCACACCTATATAATTATTTTTTTACTTTCAAAATACTTCTTATAACATTCAACTGTAACACTACGGTGCAATTTTCGGTGACCGCAAGGTTTATAAGAATCTGCAATATTAACAGATGGTCTGCTAGCTTCATATTGGCGCAGAATTGCAACATCGTCTGTAACTACTTACAAAAGTTACAGATTATGTTGCAGATCTTATAGATGCGCACAGAAATGACCCATAAATTGTTAAGTTATGTATAGGATCTCCCCAAGTTGGGTGGCCTATTAAAAATTTTAGGGAAGGAAATACACAAAAATTCTGATTAAAATTAAGTTTTGGATAGTTAAACATAATGAGGTTCGACACCATATTGCCACAAGACTGTAAATTTTTCAGAGATATTTAGGCTATGGTATCAAAGCCTAAGGATTAAACCTTCAAATGATAAGCAACTTGAATCTATTAATTTAAGAGCGTCGTAAAAACAAAAGGAAAGGCAGGCAAAACATTTTTTTATGTAAGTTTGAAGATATCTCAAAATTGGTTATATTTAGGTATAGCGAAACCTTAATATTTTATATTTAGAATAACGCATATAATCAGAATTTGCAATAAAAATTATAACACCCCATTCAAAATAAGAAAGTTAATGGCAACTTACGGTTAACCGGGATGCAAAAGTGAATATAATTTACTCTGAAAGATCAGTAGGGCCTATGACGGTGTAGTTATTTTCAGAACTTTTGTACATTTCCATACCCAAAATATTCTAATAGGCCACTCAATTTGGGAGACCCTGTATATATTCGACTCTCAGTTGTCAAGGAAGAACTCTACATTTTTGGGGAATCAAAAATAATAGAAGTCCAGCCGGAGTCAAATAATGGAACCAATTAATGTTAATGTATTGTAAAATCATAACACATTACATCTACACATTACAAAGGTAGTTAAGGTAAGTACAAATTTAAATTTAAATGTTGCCAGAATTCGTTGCACTTCTGTTACATAGTAACTTATTCAAAATCGTACTTAATAGCTTAAGCTTTTGACTCTTGATATTCGTAATTTCAATTTTTATATATGCCAAAATCCATTTCCAAAAATTTTGCCTGTCATATTGTTTTTCAAACACATCGAACCGAATAAATATCAGACATAAATAGATTTAAATCACATGTGCAATTATGTCACATTGCTGATAACTTGTCATTAACAAAAGTTAAAAGTTTGACACATTGCAAGACATTTATCCAACTAAATAATTAAAGTTTTAGACAATTATTTTGAAGGTCGTTTGTATGTTTATATATTCGTATTCTGATATACTACTGAATATTGTGTAGACTGTGAAGTCCGATAAGATTTCATATAGGATAAAATATGTTCAAAGGTTTGGTATTAACGTTGCTAGCAGACATATTCGATAATTCACTCATCAGACCATTAGAACTTCTGCAATTCTGAATTTTGCCCATTATGAAAGTCTTTCAGAAGGTATTTTGTCAATTTGATTGAAAGATGTTCAGGTTTAGATAAGTAATTTTTTATCAGCAAGCCGGAGCACCGGTTGATCAAAGAAAGTGACCGATTTGGAGGGAACTAATTTATCTATCGTAATCTTCAGCCCGATGGCCTGAATCTTCAATCAAATGCTGTAGGTATACAATTAAAATGCAAACACATAATGTTAAACCCTGCCATTCACAGATACCTTACGCAGTTTTTGGAAAATATTAATTATTAATAGAATGATACCACAATATACCTTTATTATACCTTTAATTGAGTGCATTTGTTATCTTGATCTGGATAAGTCTGTAATTCTAGTTGTGATACTAATATAAACGAATATATTAGGAATAAATCAATTAAAGCTTGGATTATGTTGCTATCATGACAATTGTTATACCTGGATATATTGATCGACTATGCTCGAGAAATGTTATTACAATTTTCTAAAAACAGAACAATCATTAATATAACAAATAAATAAATCTCATAAATGATAATAACATGGGAGTTTTTGTTGGTAAGTATGTAAGGATGTACAACACTTGAGACCCACCTATGACTGCAATCGCTATTGGTCTTTAATTTAACGTGTAGAAACAAGTTAATTAATAAAAAAACTCCATTTCTCCTTTTAATATATACACGCAACACACACATACAGCGATATTCTATTCATTGCCAGTTACAAGAAATGTTGAACGCATTATAAAGTCAATTCAGCATATATAAACTTAGTGTTGGCACTTATTGTATTACTACATTACCGAAACGATTTTAGGAAGTGTAATAAAACAAAGTATATTTAATTAATTAAACCACATTGAGTCTATGGTCGTGGTTGGGTTCCATTAGATTAATTAATTTTATACCTTTCCTTAGGGTCTCAAATCGATTCGCTTCTAATTAGGTTATGCACATTGTTTTCCCGACCAAGCATAATCTTTTATAATAAATATCTTGCTAAAAGGGAATGACAAAAATTGGATGCAGAATTTGTAATTAGCTTTAGATTGATGTAAATATTTAGATAATTTGGTTAGTTTCAGTATTGCTGCATATTTATATTATTGATCAATGTATATAAATTTTGTAAGTGACATTACGGATTGGCACAGATTCATGTAAAATTCTTTTAAAAATGGATTTGATATGTGGAAGAAATTTAAATCAGTGACTGTTATGTGCTGAATGTTGATTCTAAGGAAAAATGGTTTGTTTGTAATTAGAGATATGTTTCCTCTCCAGCTGCGTTTTGTAATATACATGTTAGAGTAGTCAATGCTATTTTTGTACGAGGTATCTTTTCTTTTCATTACGACAAAGTAATGGGAACTCATTATTTCATTCATTTGGTCGTATCAATATTTATTGGATACAATAAAGGATTTAAAAATAAAGATACACTCTTAGATTGATTGAAATCAAAAACAAATTACACATTCACCATACAATATTTACACACGTGAGACCCAGTTACTATCACAGTTGTTTACATAAATTAAATATTAATATTTTGATTAAAATAACAGCAAAATCATTTGTGAAAAAAGCATATGCTTCTTCATATTGATAAGATCATGTTGATGTTTCTAGTAGGACGATGACAATATACCTTTGTTTTCAATCTAAAAGTCCGTATAAATTATGGGTTACCTATCATCACACTTCCCAATAATTATTATTCAATTTAACAACGAACTGTCAAAAATATTAACTCCTATTTTTTTATATTTTGCCTTAAGATAGCATAGAGAATTCAGTCATGCAAAGGAATGACTGTGTATCGATCGCAATGTGTGTACAAATATGTGAAACGGCGTGTGGATCAAATACCCCTTGAAATACAAACCTTGTTTGTTTCTAAATGATTAAATATTAATATCCCAAGAAATGTCTTGTGAGCATGCGCGTTTCCAATTTGAATTTATTATAAATTCCGTTTTCTGTCCGCTACTTTAGGAATGTATACAAAGAATACAATAGGACATTGGCATACGGTCATTCGGCATTGTTAAAGTTTTAAGTATCCAATAAATTGTATGTATATGTGCGAACTATAAACATGCATCCATATCAAATGCAGTTTACGTTTACGCCTAGCTTAATTACCTAATTTAAACATTTTCTGAAATTCAAACTTTTACCAGATTTATATATGCACGTTAATGAAATCTTTATTACAATTAAATTTGAAAATTTATGAAAGATGAGCCATTATATCAACTGCCTCTTGTATTTTAGTATACAAAACTGTTGGTTTGTTTACAAAGTGATTGTAAGCCGTATATTTATGTACTTTCAACGGAAGTACAAGATTTTAGTTCACAAAGTTTCAGCCTATCTGGCCAAAATATTGCTGCGCACACTTTCTAACTTTTCAAAAAGTTCTAAAAACCATTTTAATGTTTAATTCAATCCTTAAAATAGGCATATCTTATATGATATAGAAGAATATATCTAAAATATTTTTTAAATGAAACAACATCGAACTCACTGTTTTGTCCAGTAATATCGGAATGGTTGGCTTCTTCACTAGGAAGGACTGCTGGTGCTGGGCTTCTCACTAGGCCCATGGTCGGTAGATAAGTGACTGTATACATGAGGACGCTGCAGGCTGAACTTGGCGGCTACAGTCGTACGCACCCTGACGTCAGGTCCGACCTAGCGTTGGATTGGTCGGGGCCAATGTCGGGTCTAGGTTAAGGGTAGTCGCGGCAAGGTAGGACCCGGATACCGCTCGTTCTCTCTTTGTTTTCCCGCTCGCTCCTGTATTTTCCTCTAATTTCGTATACTTTCGGTTCCCGTGTATATGTATGTAGATATATGCAACAGTTTACTTTCTAGATGTCTGCCTTTCTTGATGTATCTAGCCAATTATGCACGAACGGACGAACGTTAAGAGAAGAGACGATAGAGTGCTATGACTTTACTGAAGGCGCAACATGTGTGTTGTCTGGAGGTTTTCACGGGAATACTCTTATTGATTCTGCACATATTTACTCTCCGTGCATACTTAATGTTCTGTTTTTTCTCGATTAAAGTGGCAGTAGACGCTTGAAATTTTATTAGAGTTTGAGTACTTGCAGTGAACTAATGTACAAACCGGAACTTTCCATACTGGAATGGTGCATGCGGTTTTTTAGGAAAAAAAGGTGGTATAAGCGCAGTTTATCTGCCTAATATTTCACTGCAAAAATGCTTTTAAAAAAAGATATACTTGTTGAATATTAATAAACTATCAAGTTTAAACACACTGTTCGGATTACTCCTCCCGCACAAAGTATTAATTAATTCGGGAAGACACGTGTTTTGGGAATACGTAGATTCCCATTATCAAGTCAAATAACCGAATAACTGAATCATTCAGATATTCCGCTTGAGAATGGGAACGTGTCGTCCCGAATTAATTAATACTCTGTGCGGGAAGAGTAATCCGAACAGTATGTTTGATATCCTGCCCCACAATCCTTGCAATCTTTACTGTCATGTTTAATTTCATTACATATTACCCTGGTTGTTAGTATTTTTAGTTTTCTCATCCTTTAGTAGGGCGTTCATTACTTGTAGTTATGGTTGAGAATTTTCGCTTTTAAAATGAATAATTACCTTATTAGAACAACAAAGGATATATTAGCGCCTAGCGTGTTTGAATAGATCAAAGGATGCACGGAAAAAATGAGGGCAATTTTACAGAACATACGAGGTGTGTAAATTTAGTAACGAGACTGATATTTTTAAATATTTTTATATGAATATAATTACAATTGAACGTTGTCTCCCTCAAAATAACTCCCTTGGGAAGTCATACAGCGTTGGAGACGGTTCTTCCATTTCTCATAGCAGTGCTGGAGCTAGGATATTAGAATCGCCTTTAGCTGGTCAGGTTACAGCCACGAGGACTCAAGTCAGGTGAATATGGATATAACGATCAAACCTTTAATGATTTTATGTATGGTGGATGGCAAAGTTTGTAACGCCATATCATCATGTGCGTTAACGCAAAGGTGTTACCTGTGTGGGGCAGAGCCTAGTGAAATGAACAATCCAGATATCATTTCACATAAACCAGTTAATACAAATTTTCTGTCTTTGGGATTGCCGCCTTTGCATTGGCGGATATGTTTCTTTGAGCGTCTACTCCACATTTTTATTAGCTTGAGCTAAAATTATGGTAAGTGCGAGGAGTAAAAAATAAAGCAAAAGTAGACGAAACGAAGAAGTTGATACAGGGTAAATTGAAGGCCGAACTTGGTTTAATAGTGGATATAATCAAATTTTCTTAAATATCTATAAAAGCTAGGTATACATAATGCTTTAATTTAGTGTTAAGAAGTAAAATAACAACAAAAAATAAATCATATTGGAGAAATATTTTGTCCTCCTAGATCATTAAAATATCACACTGTTCGGCGGCGCAGGGATTCATTTTATCTAATAAGCAAGGATGGGGTGTTGTGTTATTGATTTGATCAGGTTTGGTGGTGAGTGACACAATATGTTTTATAAGATAATGAGGTGCAGCATACGTAACCCAAATATGTGTCTTACAGTCATAAAAACACTCATCAACACCCAACGATATTGGAAAGGTGTACGATTACAATGTATCGTAGGAGGTTGCAGAATGGGGGTTGTGGAAACTATTCAATATGAGTTTACAAAATGTAAATATTCGGCTTATTTAGCTTTAGATTCTATAAATCTGTTCTTTAGTTGAGCAATCAATATAAGTTTAAGAAATGTAAGAATTCTTGAAGAATTCTCGTTTTGGCTGCTAGTGACATGTACCTACTTACTCTATTTCTCTTAACTACTCAATATGAGTTTACGAAACGTAAATTCTGCAGCCAAGTGTCAGCTTTAGGTTACATCAATGTGTTTCTTAGTTAAACAATA
Source organism: Osmoderma eremita (assembly GCA_031763485.1). NCBI lineage: Eukaryota > Metazoa > Arthropoda > Insecta > Coleoptera > Scarabaeidae > Osmoderma > Osmoderma eremita. The sequence continues at coordinate 120,932 of JARFOC010000051.1, forward strand.
TAAATTTACGAAATCAAAAATTGTAGAACATTTTTTTAGTTCACATTTCAGATAAATATTTGTTTTTTTATTATAGACTATCCCAACCACCGAATACAGTACAGAACTTGTGGAAATTCGATTCACGATTGACAAATCGTCGAATCAACTGTACGTTATTACTTCCGGTTCCATTATTTGGGTTTATGACCGTAAATATGCACATGTCAAATTACCTGACATCAGATACGAAAAGGGAGCTATAAAAAACGTAATTTCTGGTCAATCCTGCATATACGAAGCTAGGAGCACCTATAATCGTTATCTCTCGCAAACTTTTTCGAACGGAATTTGTTTAAAACAGTAAAACATCAAAAAACCAATATAATTTTTTTTTATTTCAGAATCAGTGAAAAAGCCGATAATTTTATTTATTATTACTCAATATTAACGTAATTTACATTTCGAACATTTTTTAGGAATTGGGGTTTTATACAATTTATTAAATTTAAAGAAAAATATATAATCTTTTAAGAAAGATTAGCTTCCACATTTGTAACAAAAATAGCTGGTATCATACAAATGCCCATATAATACTATTATATTCAAGAAAGGAATAGCAATTACACACACATATGTCTTATACCAAGTTAGTCATTCGATGAATCAGTTTGATCTTCGATGATGATGAATTTTTTATATGAATAAAAAATTCTTCAATGTCATCTTCCAAATTATCAACTATCCACATTTCCTTTTCAATATTTTTTAGATGTTTAATGTAGTTTTGCCAATTATCAACTGTTATAGTGCTATACGCTCTTCTAATTAATTTCTCTATATCTTTTATATCGATCTTTCTCCATGCTGACATTGGATTTTTTAAAATTTTCTGCAGTGTTAGGAAGCATTATCAAGAACAATCACTGACTTCTGTGGTATATTTGGAAGCAAATAAACATCAGCAGTATTTCTCTTACAGGGAAATGTATATTCAGCACCAGGTACAAATCCATTACCATCACCAGCATGAAGTAATGCAAAACGAGGTCCAAACCCGGTTGGTGATTTCAAACTAGTACTTAATCCTTTGATAAAAGCTTGCCGACTATTTTGAATAGTATAGTGTCTGTCCAAGTTTTATTAACTGCATGCCTTGTATTCATCGGTATATATTATAGTTCGATCTGAAATAATATAAAGTTACGGGCATGTCAAATAGCCAGAACTAAGTTGTACCTTCTCTAAATTTCTTGATGTCTTGTAAGTTTTGTGCTTGCACCGAATAATGTCATCTCGTTCGACGAGTAGACTTTTACGTCATACTTTTCTTAAATTCGAAACCCATATTGTGTAACAATCTATGTAAAGTTGCTCGACTGACGTTAGGGAGATAATCAGTATTGACAGCAGGAAGAATTGCATTTAATGTAGGTGGCATATTCTGTATATAAAAAACTGCACTTTACGTCGAATAGGTGCTATGCTATAACATATGATGGGAACATATCATATGTTTGTAATCGGTCATTTAGTCGTATGCATTTCCTTTTTTTTTGGATTTGATAATGACCCTGTTCGTTGCTCATGTCTTATATTATATATTGTACGCAACCTTCAGAGCTTCACTTGCTTCTTGAGCGACAACACTCACATTCATAGATTTATTAAAATATTTGAAAACATTTGCAATCATACACTTCTCCTTACGACAAAATTTTTCTCCCTTACGCCGTTTTATCCCTACAGGCTCCATTAATGCAGTGAAATTGTGATGAAACGTATAGGTTATAAAATTTATAAAAATCAAGAAAAATATCCATATTACCCTGCGCACGCTCGAAAAAAAATTGAAGCGTTCTGAAAAGAACGATCTGTACAACTATATATAAACAAATTAACCCGGAATTTAACGCAAATATTTAAAAATTACGAGGATGACGAGTGACAGCAGTTGACACTAGTAGACGATAGGTATTGTTGCCGACGGCGACATATGTAAATAAGTTGCAACATAATAATCGGAAGTGAAGATAGGGTTAATGACACCAACTGATTTGATCAAGAATTTTTTTTTATTTTTGCAACATCTTCATCCTAGTAAATCTACATTTTTCATTATTTAATGTTGGTAATAAATTACTAACAATAGGTTATGTAAATTTACAGTATCATTGTGTATATATACATAATATTACACATCATATACAGTAAGCTATATGATGAAGTATTTAAAAATATAAAATATGCTATGGAATTAAAATTAATAGATTTGCAAAATCATACTGTATACTTACATAACGACACGTTGGTAACAAATTCTCAAGTGTTATGAAGATTTGCAGAATCATTTTTCTATAGATACTTGATACTTATTTTATTTCCATTATTTCTTTACACTTCTACACTTCTTACCGCCTTTACTTCCACGTATCCACTTTTCTGACTGACCTAGATGCGCAGGTGGTCCGTTTTTTAATTCGTCGACTCTTGTTTCTGAAAATCTTCTAAAGGATTAGCGATAATTCCCACGACAATAATTTCGGGCTGATTTCTTTGTGCATAGACGTAAACAACCCCTTTTTTCCAGGAACTGTTTACGGTTACGCAAAAATGTAGGTTTTGTTGTACTTACTAACATACTTATATTCAATATTATGAAATAATATCATATTTAATAAGACCTAATGAAGATTGATAAATAAGTAATTAGGGTTCTTAATATATTTATTTTCTAAGTATCCCCTTCTGCTGTTAAATAAAATTTTGTTATTGAAGAATCTCTGCGTTCACTAGTGTTTTAAATTGGTTCGTCTGTTCCAAGACGCACTCTTAATATTGTAAAATACCTTCACAGTTTAATTTATTTCGCATGCCACCGGTTTCAAACCAAGCCTGCACTGATTTGAATATTTACAATATCAATCCACCTGCTGTAGTATAAATCTTTCTTTTTTCGGATACATACACATTTTGTGTTTTCCTTGTTTAATTCCTATTTTTTTAATAATTGAAAATGGTAACGAATGAAACATAAATTCGAGGTTGTTTATTCTATGAGTAAAAACTTGATATTAATGCTGCAGTACCGGCCCGAAAAATATGTACCGCATTTGGAGATGATGCTGGAAGTGATCGAACAGCACAGAAGTGGTTCAAAAGATGTTCTTCGGGAGGTCTCAGCTTGATGAAGCATGGTCTGTGAGAGCGAAGATCATTAGCAATAAGGATATTCAACAAGTTGTGGAGGAAAACTCCAGTACAACGTACCTAAAGCTTGCAGAAAGGTTCAATGTGAGTGATGAAATCATTCGTTTGCGCCTTCATCAGCTAGGAAAGAGGTAGAAGTTAAGCAAATGAGCCCAACATGAATTGTCAAACGATAACAAATTAAGTCGTCTTACCATTTGTTTGGCAAACATTCCTCGCCATGATAATGAACCAATTGATGAAATTAGCAACTACTTATTAAATACTATAAGATTGGATATTTCAGGTGTTATATCTCACGTAATTAACAAATCTTTTGAAGCACGAAAATTTCCATCAGAACCAAATACTGCTTTGGTTGTACCCGTGTACAAACGAGATGACTCCTCTAATATTAAAAATTATAGACCTGTTTCTATACTAAGCTCTTTTTCAAAAGTCATTGAGAAAATTGTGTCTAATCAGATAGCTGACTTTCTCTTGAACAGAATATTGCACCCGAGCCAGCATGGATTCGTGAAACAAAAGTCAACTGAGACTGCGCTCTTTCATATTTTGGAATGTATTTACAGTGCTTTAGATTCAAATAATTATGTAGCTGGCATCATCTTTGATTTAACATGCGCGTTCGATTGTGTAGATAGTAATG
>JARFOC010000051.1:124869-150416 GCA_031763485.1 Osmoderma eremita
TTTGCTTCTGGTTAAAACAGAAAGTACTCCAATTTTGGAGCAGTTCTCCTGGTTTGGTACATGCGAAGGAGTGTATTCCACCCAATCATGTCAAAACCGGATAATTACTAAAACTTGATCGTAACAGGATCAAAATAATCACTTCTATGTTTACATGTCACTGCAAACTCAGGACACCTACACAGAATCGGATTATCGGAAGAAACCGAATCCCGACTGTGCATAGAGGATGAAGAAACACTAGAGCACGTTATGTGCCACTGTCCGGCGGCCACCCGCATCAGGTTCTCTTGTTGGATGAACTCTAGGATGCCATCCGCTCCACAATAGGGCCAAGCGGTCGAGGTGGAAGGAGTAATCGACGACATTTTCCCAAGTAATCCAAGTAAGTATATAAATAAAAATGTAAAAGTTCGTTTGTTTTGACACGACATTGCATTCGAATACTAGCGTGTTTTTATATAACCAAAGGGCGGATACAGAGGAGGGAGGGGGTGACAGTTAAAAATATGCAATTTCTTCACCGATTGCCTTGAAATTTTGATACAATACATTTGAATACGCCCGTGTTTTTATACGCCTACAGGAGGGCCACAGGGGGCTACAAGTGTCACCTGTGACAGGTAAAAACATGCTTTTCTTTCTTTTTACTTTAACCAGACTGGGCCACAGTAACGCGTGGCCGGGGACGGCTAGTTAAAAATAAATGCTTTGTAATATTCTTTGTTTTCACTAATATTTTAAACGTTTATGTAATTTTTAATTATTGAAATTTGTTTCGTCAAGCTAGTAATGTCCAAATGCATAGTCTTTGTTGGCAACTCTATGGCAACTATGCGGCTAGTATAATGTTTATATAAATTGATTTATCTTAAATTCCATTAGGTAGCCAGCGATATATAATATTTTAAAGTAGATATAGTTAAGATTTTTTGGCTTAGAATGTAAATTCGGTTTGATCTTGGCAGCAAACATACGCAAATGTTTGCTTTTGCTTTCAAACCCAGTATGCTGATTTCCTTGGCTTTTAGATGTTTGTTTATTTACCGCACAGTAGTGCAGACGCTTCGGGTAATACCGCGGAGATGATGTCGGCACCACCGGCTTGATTTCCGTTTACCACGGTTCTGGGAAATACGAAAATTAACCGCAAACTTGATCGTACTGTAGACGGTTAAGTACAACCGTATTATATGCATCTAACTGTCGACAAACTAACTAATTATATTTTCGGCATTAATGATAAATTCCTTATTCTCTTTGATACAAAGGATAACGAAATTTAACAATTATGGCTTTAAAGTGTTAATTTACCAATACACTGCGAGTGAGTGCTTTAATGTAGTATTGTGTTCTTTAAGCAATATTAACAGAATCGGAATTTTCGAAACTATTTAATGCAATACATGTTTTGTAAAAATAAATATTAATGATGACTAATAGTGAAATTCAAATATCTATAACAACCGTAAGCAACTGTTAATCGTATATTAGTTTGGAATATTATTGTTAATATTTTTATGATAGGTAATGGTTGGTAATATACTGCTCAGTAGGTATATTATTTTCAAATAATACACATGTAGCAAAACATTCATGGATTGGAACCCAAATCCTACCTGCATATTATAAAATAAGACAATGAGTCACATACACTTTTGGGGTATCTGCACGTAGGCAGTTGAATATAGAATTTAACGGAGAACAGACGTGTTTAATTTATCCTTGATTCAACAATTTAGAATTGGAATACTGCCTCTCTATTATTATTAATCGCGTAATAACTTAGTGCAAAAGAACATGATGGTGACTCGGATTGCCGAAAATTGAAGTTTTCGACGGTACGCACTATCCAAAGGCAAGTGATCGATAATTCTTATAAAATTTTCTTTAGAATTAATAACGTTCTGTGTACAGGTACTTAGATACCGGTAGCCAAATAAATGTAGCAAGGGTCGGTCTGATTGATAAGTTATAAGTTAATTTAGTTCCAACAAATTTAAAGGTTAGAAGTTTTGGTGATCAAATCATAAACCCGATCGGCCAAGCTAGAGTGACATTACGATTTGAAAGTTTCAGGATTAGCACTGTTTGTTGATACGAGATTGGGAAATATTGATATTATTGGACAACCGGTAATCAATCACGATGGCGTAGAAATGGGTATTAAGGGGTCAGAGGTAATATTAAAAGGAACTTGTCCCTTATAAGAAAATTTTAAATTCATTTAACAAGTCCGAGATAAGATCGCTAGAGAACGTGATTGTCGATCCTAAAGCTACAGTAGCCGTCGGGGTTACGAGTAATACAACGGTTCCCATAATTGTTTTAACTAAGCGTTATCTCAATCTCCTAATATCTACTATTACTTCAGCCCATCCTTTGTTTACCGTCGAAGTGATCAATACCGGTCTGCAAAAGGTGTTACTGAGCAAAAATGAGCTGCTCACTTGGGGATATACAACGGGCGACGTGCCGTTAGATTTAAAGATAAGGAACATAGAAAAGAGACGGACTAATAACACGATTAATCCGTCAGACGTTAATGCTGAAGGTATTGGTGAATCTCAGAAGTCCAAATTGGAGGTATTAATTAATATATATAGTCACCGTTTCCCTGTGGGGACAAATGGTTTGGGTAAAACTATCATAACCAACTTTGAGATAAATTTGCTAATCAGAACCATTTTATAAACCATATAGAATTTCGAATATTATTCGAACGAATAATGCTGCGAAGAATAAAAGACTTATTGCAGAATAACATTATCAGAGAATGTAGATTCAACTGTGCCAGTCCAGCTATTTTAGTGAAGTAAAAGAATGGTGATTATCGCTTGGCTATTGACTATAGCAAACTCAATAAAGCAAAAATAAAAGATAGGTACCCATTGCCGAATATAGAGGATCATATTGCGCGATTAACACAATATAAGTAATATTGTGCTCTTGACATGACTGAAGGCTATTATTAAGTTCCAGTTGCTTAAAATTCTATTGCTAAAACAGCATTCGTTACTCCCGACGGACAGTACGAATTTTTGCGCATGCCTTTCGTTGTATGCAAAGCACCAGCGGTGTTTCAAAGGTTACTTACGTACTCAGTAAATTAAGGCACGAAAATGTTATTGACTATTTGGACGACATACTGATCCCTAGTCATTCTAATGAGGCAGGGTTAGAAACGTTGGAGGAAGTAGGTACTAAAACTGTTCGAAGTTTCAAATCTAAAACTAAATCTTTCTAAATGCAGTTTTTTTTCAAAATAAAAATTGGCTATTTGGAGTACCTATGAAATAAACGAGGCTGGTATAAAACACGGACATAGGAAAATTGAGACAGTCGCAAATTTTCCAGTGTCAAAGTATCCATCAATTAAGCCAGTTTTTAGGTCTGTCTTCCTATTTTCGTAAGTTCATACGAAATCATGCTATAATCGTACATCCGCTAACGAAATTGTTACGAAAGAATACCTCATAGCATTGGCTTGACGACCAAGAGCGAGCTTTTAGCGAGATAAAGCATATACTCACTACTCGTGCGTTACTAAGTATTTTTGACCCCAACCTCCGCTACAGACAGAACTGCACTGCGACTATAAGGCAAGAAAGTGTATACTATTCATACGAACTAGAAGCCTTAGCAGTCGTCGCGTCGATAAAGAAATATAAAATATACCTGACAGGTAGCTATTTTAAAATTGTCACGGATTGATCGACGTCCAGTAAAAAGGATTTATTGCCACGATTTGCACGTTGGTGGCTTAGCATACGACCTTGAGAAAGAATATGGACCTGGCGACAAAATGCTACATGCAGACGCCCTAAGTAGGAACATCAATCCATCGATTCTCAAAATTATTCTGAAAGGCTGTACATATTGCGTGCAATCACAAGATGTTGAAATTTCTTCAATAAGGAAACAGATTCATTTAGAAAACTCCGATCATGAAATACGGAATAATTACACAGAAAAGAACCATCGTCTCTACCACAAAGCAGCTGATGGATAATTAAAGCTCATTATCTCCTAAAAATTCACGTGCCGCCACTGAATATGATCGGTATGAAAAAAGAACTGTTGATTCTTAAGAATCAACAGTTATTTTTTCATAACGATCGTTGAAACACTTCAGTTTCTATTTAAAGAAGTGCTTATATAGGTTCTTTTTTATAGGTTACAAACGCAAAATAACTATTGTCCGTTAGCACGTAAACAATTTTGCGTTAAATCGGGAGGTTTTACATAAACAGACGTTACAGCCAGACGTTATTTTATGATACACATGACTGAAATAATAGGACTAAGCACGCTCTCTTTACAAACAACATACCAAGTTGTTGAATTAAAGCTAAAATTTCCCGCCAAATTAAAACTGGCATTATATAACTGTTCTTGCTTATGAACAGATATAAAGAGAGCTGCATATGATACAAGGTTAATATAAATAAACAAGAACAAAAATCTTGAATTTTAAATATCCTTTTCTTTGAATATATTTCCCATACAGCAACAGCTCTTTTATACTCCATTTAACGTTTAGTACCCTCTCGATCAACCATCAAATGCACAATGAAAGACCGTTCGCGCAAAATGAAAAAGCAATTAGGATAAAGGCGGTGGACGATTTATCACAGCTTAAATCTCATTACGGCCCTTCCAGACGGTTTCTACCCATTCTTTTTCATTTCCACATACATATTTGGAGCGTCTCGCATGTACTGCGGAAGAGAGTCGAGCCCTGCTGGTTCAAGGACAATCGAGCGAAACTTACCCCGACGTGCTGGCCATCTACGAACACCTGTGGCACTAAAATGTGGTCGCAGCGCATGCGGTCCCTGATTTCCGACTGATATTCGCTGCTCATGAACACATCGCGCTCCTCATATTTGACTAGGAGCGTCCGCAGGATTTGCTTAACTTTCATGCACGTGTGATACGTTTCCCGGACGATTCCCATGGTCGTTGTGTACACGACGACCTTGCCCGCGTCCTTCTCCTTATAATTCTGCAAATGAAAAATAAATACGGTGAGAAATACTCATCATGTCGATCCGCATATTTACATATTCATCAATACTAATCAAATGTACTATTGTGTATACAAATCTGAAATAAACAGTGGATTACCGAGTTCTTCCCTTTCAGTATGGTAATAGCAGCAGATCCTTACATATTCAATTCTATAGATTTGTGACTTAGAGTAACGTTTATCTAATCTCAATGTTATACAATACTTAAACAAAATTAAAAGTAAATCTATCTATAATTTTAAAATATATTTCAGTTTGTCCAATCTGTCACTAAGATTTTGTCTATTTTGAATTAGGTCACTTACAACTATTTTTGAAAGCCTATCTAATTCACAGTATTTTTTACTCTTTTAGGGGTACCTATGCACATAGAATTTCTTCCTGAAGAACTTTCGCTACAGATTTTGTAGTTCGATGACGTTCTCCGTCGCAAGTCCATATTCGGCGAGAATTATCAATCCATTGATCAACAAAATAATCGTTAAATTTAGCAATGGCTTCATCGGTAGGAGAATTTTCCATTATACAGATACAGAGCTAACTTTATCACAAACAACCTAATGATAACGTTACTGCGTTCCGGAGAACTAATTTATATTGGTAATAGTGGAATATATTATATCATCCTTATATTGATGGAGTTTATTGTAAACATTTCTTCCTTGTGCAATTACAAGTAATTATAAATTCACAACAATTTGATTCTTAATCCGTTAACAACCCCTTAACAATCCCTTATGCAAGTGGTTATATATTCAAACCTGTACCTTAATTCCTGGTCAAGTTTAATGTAAAGATAATTCTTAATCCTTTGACGAGTTCAATAATTATTTCTTAATAAATATTTAATGTGTGGTTTCTGCAAATTTTACGCAGGAAATGGGATTTAAGAAAAAGAAATACAATTTGGACGCCCGAAACGGGAATATTTCAGGTAACATTTTTCGAAGCCTGAAAGGGAACCACACGAAACGAGAACAGGCATCTCCATAGGATACCCAAAAGTTGAATACCAATTTCCAAGTGCTTATGAATTGGAGATAAGTGAAAAATTGAAAAGGATTTACATTTATCATATTATTATATAAAAGTTTTTTTCTGTTTGTCTTGCTTTCAGCCTCCTTTGATGATGTGGTTCCCCGTGTCTATCTTGATTTCAATCCTAAACTTTGTTTGAGTTAAATATTTATGTTTAACCTATAGCGCAAGAAATATTTCTTTGCACATATAAAATATGTATGTAAGCCACAAATAAATAATATTTATCTGCAATTATTGAAAACAGTGACTTATTCGGCTTAATGCATATTTATTAGCCGAAACCGAAGAAATCATTTTAGCTGTGTAGGTACTTAGGATTCACAGCAGTATATGAAAGTTGCAACGAAGATATTGCACATTTTTGACGAGAAAATTTAACAAATACAACATTCAAATATAAAAGTTCATAATAGTGGTTAAGTAGGAATAATAACCAGAATTTGCTTCTTCTTTGGTAAAAGCAGTTTCTAGTACCTAATACAACAAGGGTTTCTTTACAATCGACGTAAGCTTAAAAAATACTTAATTTCTCCATTATATGGTAAAAGCTATCTAATATATAAAATGCAGGCGTGTTGTAGATTAACAAAGCGTAAACAATCTTTACTAAACTTCAACTTTAGCACTCATCCAACACAATTCCGTTTAATAAAATTTTTTTTTTGAAACAGTATATATTCATTAAAATTGACTAATTGCAATCATCACTATTAGTGGACGCCCCGTTTCGCCTTACAAATGCTCATCAACGCTGCAAGCGTAATAATTGCAATAGGTCTAATGTCGAAATATATATAGTTAATATCAGTTCAATATGGTCTATGAGAGAATTAGGTAGAAATTCCTTTATCATTAGATGTTCCTACCCCTGCTTAAACTATTGTTCTTCTTTTACCGTTATAACGGCACCACACTTTCATCTTTTCTGTACCTCTCCATAATTCATAATTATGAACATAATTTATAAATAAATTATCTACCAGGTATTCAATAAAGTGTATTTACTTGTCAAGTTTGTGGAACAATATTTTTTTGCATATTTTCCTTGGCTCATTTTTACTTGGACGTAGTCTAGGAAAAATGTATGTGTAATAAAGAAAAAGGAACCCGGTATATTAATTTTTTATTGAACGTGCTTTGAATACAAATTGGAGATAATGATGCAACGATTTAGAAGTAAATTTCTCTATTAACTCAAAACAATATACTTACGCGAATATACTTTACATATAACGGTTATAATAGTTTATCCCACGCGTGAGAAAATCTATAAATCCAACATCGGCATACACGTGAATAATAAAGTCACGTGTTATAAATATCCTGATTTAGATCAGTAAACGTGAGTTACTGTGAATACAGTTGAGAGTTTGGCTAGATAATAATACCTACTTTTTGCTTTAGTAAAGGTAGGTACTTTACTTGAATGAGAAAAATACTTCTTTCATATAAATGGGTTATATGAAAGAGGTATTTTTCTCATGCCTTGTATAGAACTTATGAATAATTTAATGATCTTGTATAAATTCAGTGTATCACGCATTGAAACGGTTTTGCATAAGAAAAAATCTACGTAAACAAACATGTATACACGTATGCTCACCTCTCCGGGGTGCGATCTGGCATACTTGCATTTATCCTCGCCGGGCAGCCTTGTCGCGCGCAACGCCGTAGCACGCATGACGTCTGTCTGAATCATTTTGTATCTGTCTATGCGCACGCAAAATTCTAAGAAGCAATGGTGGATTTCGGATATATTAGCTTATGCAACCTCAGGGACGGTACAAATCATAACATGGTATTTTGCTGGAAATCCCTATAGAAACACGGTCGATCTATTTGCCGTAGAGTACGTGGATCCTATTCCTTCCCATTCGACGATTGAAAGTATCGTCAAAGCGTTTAGAAAATTTGGTTGTGTGGTCGAGAATTGACGTAAATGACAACAAATAGACGAACAGTCTCAAATCCCTCCAAAATCTCCCGAACGGTAGGAGAGAGAAGTGACGGTTTGTTCGTTGGTTGAAATGAGCGATCCTTGTAATAGCCGGCAAACTGCAGACGAAATCGGTGTCAGTAGAGGTACAGTGGAACGTATTGTGAAAGGCAACAAGTTATAAAGTTCAAAAGCGCCAGGAAATTTTTCCGGAGGACAATTTTGCAAGAATGGAGTTTTTGCGTTCGTGGTGGAACGAAGACGAATATTTTATAAAAAAAACTTGTGTTTTCCGACGAGTCCTCCTTTCCATGTCATCACAAGCATAATCCTTCAGTCGTGCGATATTTGTCTCGAAAGAATCAAGATCTGGTCCGTAATGTAAGAATTCAATACCCCGAGAAACGGGGTATCTTCGGTGATAACATTGTAGGACAATTTGTTATCGGCGGCAATTTGAACGGAATGAAATATTTGGATTTGTTGCCAACGCAAATTATTCCCGCTGTCCCGTCAACTTAACCCCGATTTTGATACAAATAGGTTTATGCAAGGTGGTTGTCCCGCGCATAACACCAGGAGTTTTTAGAAAACACCTTTCCTAATCGTGATATTGCCGGGAAGGGTACGACAGAATGGGCACCGACGTCAATCTCCGCGATTTCTTCTCTAGGGGTATGTCAAATAATTATTATTTGACATACCCAAATAAAATCTTTACAGTTTTGCAAGAGTAGCGAGCTGGCAGCAGTTATAAGTAGAACTGTTGAGAATTTTTGCGACAATAAGCCCAGATATCTCGATGTTGCGAAGCGGGAGTTTAAGGTAGATTCGACTATTGTTTGGCCGCGGCTAGGGGTATTTTCGAACCCCCTATTAAGGAACATTTTTTAAAATTTCAATTCATTTTGTATAATTGTAGAGTTTATTTTTTCTTTGTTTAATTTAATAAGAATCGTTGTTTATTTTCGTACTTAGAATTACTTTTTCTTTCTCGTGCATCGCATAGCAGCTACAAAATGAATATAAGAAACTGTACTTTTTACCGTAATCCGAGGGTATAGGAACATTACGCAGTATTACGTACTTAAGCGGACATGCGTGCGTACCCTTGATCGGTTTAAGATACACTGCTACTGGATATCTCTCGTTGTCAGTGAGACTCGAATGCGCTGTTGCCATTCACAAAGCAATCCCCCGTTGCGATGTGGGCATACGTATATATATAGGTGTCATTTAAAATAATCAAGTTACATCTCGTTAAAACTGAAAAAAATGTTTGTCAGTCTATACATATAGATGCCAGTTTCACTCTCTTATCAGGATAATTAAGTTGCAGAGTGTGTGAATTTATATTTATATATTATATTATATATTTATAATTTGGACATTGAAAGTAAATGCGAACGCAAACCGTAGCACCTTATAGAGTCGAAGATTTTCATCGAAACCATTTTGTATAATAACACAAACTATGGTTTGTCCTATTAGTAAAGATAGACATGTCAGATAACATTTTCTGTCAGCGTAGAATTCGAAAATATATTGCGCGGTAGTATTTTGAATTCCTGTTTTACATTGATACTACTTGCATTTATTTCGTATGTGATATTTGTTTGAATAGTATGTGTGAAGTTTGTAATTCGCTAAATTATACTGAGAAGTGAACAGCATCTACCATCAGATATTTGCCTTTAATCCACATCCAAACTTAATCCCAAACGTTGGCTTTGATTATACTGGTTAACAAGATTTTTGGTATGGCTTCTAAATCCAAACATACTGTAAAATATGCTAATATTCCACCTTCACTGAAACCAGTACCTCACAGTCCGGAATTACCAGTGTCTAAACTGCAACAAAACATGACACTAAGCGACGATGAGACTGCTGATGATACCAAGGCAAATGGAGCCCTGCTATGTTAGCAGACTATTGCTGGACGCTGAAGATAGATTTTTCTGATGTATAGTACAACCGATAGTCATATATCAGCACATTTTCCAAGTAAATATATCACTTTGTTCGTCATCTTTTCATAATTTATACACATATTATAATAATTCATTGCTTTGTTACTGAGATCCTGCCTGATAGAAAAGTTCTGAAAACAGATATGAAATAAGTGTAGAAAGTATTAACAGGTTCACCCACTTTACCTCGTGAGACAAAATAGATCTGAAAGTTTGTTGACCAGTGTTATTTATGTATTTACGTTAGACTTAATGTCAAGTCTTATGCAGCTGATTTAATTACATAAATAAAAATGATTGTATAGTTAGTTTCTAGAAAAGTAAAAGTAAAAGTAGGCAGCTTTTGTCTTGACATTGGAAATACAATATTCACCTATTGCAAGTGAACTTTCTCACAAAGGTTTACAATGCTATTTTGGCACATACACCATCTTAATTACAGTAGTATTCTCGGTTAATTACTTTGGTAAGTTTCCTGTGGTTGCTCCCATATATATAAAAAAAAAATTAGGTCATTTTTGGTTTCAGTTGTGTAATTTAAGTGAAGTATGTGTTTATTTGTATATGTAATTTGGTGCTATATTTAAGGTAAAAGGTTTTACATTGTGTATTTCCGTTAATTGAAATGTAAATTGAAGAAACCAAGGCTTTTATTCTATTAATGCTAGCCGTCTTTGGACCTTTACCTTATATTATAAATATATAGTACTGTTAATTGAAATGCATTGTACTACTTGGTATTTGTAATTACAAAAAGCACTTGTGGGTATTGAAACAATGTTCTCTTCGATCAGCACAATTGACGGACGATAATGCAAAATTTAATTGCAATCTATTGTGCATATGGATTAATGTATGTGATGTCACTTTCCATTAATAGATCAATACTTTTAAGGGGAACCTAGTTATATGTATAATAACAAATTTTATTGTTGATTTTATTTCCATAAAAAATATACTGGCTCTACAATTGTTTGAAAGCACACTAAAATCATTTGTGCCATAAAATATTATCTCGAGAATTATGAGAAACTGATTATTTACGACAGTAAATAACGTATAAAATCTCTAAAAGTTAATACACTGAAGGCCGTATTTCAATATCAACTCTGTCAATTATTAGACGCCTACTCAAACCAGTTACAAACTCTTAGATAAATTCTCCAGGAAATAAACGTTCCAAATCGCTCCATACTTCTCTGGAACTTTCTGATTAGTAATAAATTGTTTATGCGTAAAATAAGCTTCTAAATGCGTGAGAAGGTATCTTTGTAGCTTTCGATTGTCATGCAACAATGTGATTTTAGTTAGAAACGCAAATAACTGAGACGGGATAGAGTTTGTTTAGTCAACCCGTGTCTAGACTTAACGGTTACTGATCTTCTATTGTTTCAAGTTGCTGAAAAATCACACAAATTATTAAGGAAAGCTAAGTTTTGATATATCAGAATTCTGAATGCGGTTTCAGCTCAATTAACTGGTTGGAATGAAACTCACCATTTCGCTACCTGTACGGTAGGGGTAGATTGCTAACATTTGTGTCAATTTTTGCCAAATTGGCCAGGAAAATAAACTAATTTATATTTGTCTTAAGCTACATAATTATAATATACCGTATTCATTCTAATAGGCGCCACGGCGTTTAATCATTTAGGCCATTTATCCTTGCGGTGTTTAAAAGAGGTGCGCCATTTATTAGAGTGCTGCGTTTAGTTCGAATCAAACCAAATCCTCATTTTTATTCTTTATTTTTATTCTTGCTATCCATCTCACAACAATTGTACTGCAACTTAGTTTTGATACAAAATGCCATCGTTTTAGTATCATATATACGGAATTGAATGTGGTTAACGGGGATTCCCTTACATAGAGAAAAGTATTTTCTAATCGCAAAAAAGTTGTTGTTGTTGGGTCAATTTCTTTAAGAGAAGTAATTTTTCTCTTGTGTTTAGAATACTTACTAGGCGTAATACAACAGTTACTCTTGGCGCTTGTAAACCTTCTTCTTACAATGTTTCTTTAGTCAAGAAATGAATTTCTTGTTTGAAAGCATAGCCGGGGTTGGCAGTAATACATATTTCGAAAATCAAAATAATGTGATTGGTTGCATCATGTCGTCGATATCAATGGTCATCTTATGTACTTCACATTGGCATCAACTATTTCCCCCTCTGCAGCACGAGTTGGAAAATTATTTCAAAATTAAAATTATTTGATGGGGTGCTGTTGAAAGTTTCTCTGATATTTTATTAATTTCATTGGATATTTGATAAATCTAAACTGACTTCCTCACAGTGATAAATCAAGTTAAAAGTTTCACTTACATGAAGAACAAATGAGGTGCGCATGTAAGTCGAACCCTATATTATAAACGCGTATTTCGTCTAGTCATTGTAACAAATTACCGGATAAACCATTTATCATAGGTGTAATGGAGGCAATTTAATAATCCACCGAGTGGTGTGCCATTAAATTAGATTTTATTGTCGCGCCCAGAATTATGTCGCGTTAATCCCAACGAGGGGTTTATTTATAAAATATGTGAGCACCGCGAGAATAGTTATTATACTATTGAGTAAATTATTAATTTTATGAAGGAGATATAATTCTATCCCTCACAACTGTATACCTATTAAAGGCATAAGAGATCATATCAGTGACATATTATCGTACAAGTTTATTACAAGACAAAAAAGATTGCGTTAAAAGATCAGGTGTTTCAAAATAATTAACAAGAAATGTAATATTTAGAGTTAAAATTAAATGAACAATCAATCGCGAACAAATATTGGAATTTCCGATTTCTATTCCAATACTCTTTAAAAATTAGTGAATATTTTATCAGCATGCCAAGTTCTACCAAGATCAGTAGTGTAACGCGTTTTGGTAGATACTAAATAAGCTAGTTTCATTTCTTTAAGTATTTTAATGGGGTTCACTGTAACAGTAAATTATACAAATATAGGACAGGCAGGATAAAGATCGATGCACATCATTGATTATGAATGACGTTTTATATGGCGTGGTTGCCCAAACACTTTTCGAATCACTTTTCATTAAATAAGTAAATATTAGGTTATGTTATTTATGGTTTCTGTTGTATTTATTAAAATAGGAGTATTCCTCTGAAAATAATGGTACTCCTAAGAGGTTATGAAAGAAATACGAGATATTTTGAACATAGTATAAAGTAAAATTTATTTGGTTTTGTAAGTTACATCAGAAAAACTAATTGTTAGTGTTGTGAAAATTTTTGACTATTAATCATAACATGAGAGAACATCTGATGATGAATGTGTGTAATGAAAAGTATAGAAACATTAGTTAGGTAAAGGATGCTAAGTTAAATTCTAGCAATAAATCAATTTACAGACATTTAAATTTTATTTATTATAGTTTATTCACTGTTACCACAATCACCCCAGGCGCTTAAAATAATTATTTAATTAGTGCAACTTATAATTTGTGCTAAAGTGGAATACCCTCCAACTATTTATATATTAAACTATTGATTAGAACTTCATTGACATGCATTTTAATGACTGACAAATTCATATTGTTCAGTTGGTAGTGTCACGTCATAAATCACGTGCGTCGATATTTATCCTTCCGCTGCTATACATAATTTATGTATAAAATCTTACATTATTTGTGTCACAGTAAACTTTTTTAAAACATAAAATGACTAGACCGTCATTTGGTTAGCGAGGAGTCACCGATTTTAATGGATTAACTTTTAAGTCTTTGCCCAAAGATTCGAATTTCGGATCATTAGCCTGAATTCTGCAATTCAGATTCGGTACTTTACTTGTTCAAATTGTATTTTATGCTCGGGACTCTACTGAAAAATAATTTACATTTTACCGTTATCAACACAATAGATTGCAAACACAAGGGAAATTATCTCTATAACTAATAATCTAGTAAGGTTAATAAACGTTTATGGTGCTATATTTTCACATCTGTAACTCGTTACACAATCAACCTTATCAAATACATAGCCGTAATTAATCAAAATTTAACATATAATGAATAAATGGAATTCATTTCAAACTACCTAGGTAGATAAGAATGGCACCTTTCAAAATTCCCTTTCACTTGTCGGGTCCAAATAATTATGGGAAATAAACTAATTTAATTATAGTAATAAACGGTTTTATGAAGTCAACAAAATACTGGTACCTAATCTATTTTTTTATCCGCTAATAGATAATTGAAAGATTAGAATACTGAAAGCACTTTGGTCACGTAGGCAAATTATCTTCCAAAAAGAACTTTTACATTCCCTACTATTTACAAAATCGTCTTTATGTTTTTCGCTTGAAGTGTTAAAGATGAAGTAGGCTTGAAATGTAGGCTTAATTCCAAGGGTATGAGCATAATTGGCAATCTATTTTAATTTCGGATGGAGATATCTTTAGGATAACTGACAAGTTAAATCAGCTCAGCATGTAAATGAAATATTTATGGAATAGAGAACAGATTGTGGCTGAAAATCGATTTGGGTACACAAAGATGCTCCGTTAGATTGAGACGAGTTTCTATAGGAGCTCGTTTTATACAAAATACCATCCTTAATAGTAGCTACTAACGATTACTAATGAAAATTCTGCATTGTAGGTTTATGTTTATTTGTGCACGATTACTATATATAATTGGGTTATTTATATATATATTTTAATTTCCTATTGATGCTAAACAATTGCTGTTACTGTTTTGGTTGAAATGCTTTCTTACCTTGATGCCCGCATAGGAAATAATAATTACAGAAATATTTTAATAGGGGCTTCTTCAGTATAGATAGGCAACACAACATAGATGTGTGTATTTAAGTAGACATTATTTTATAGCGATCTGAATTCACTCAAGTAATTAAATGTGTATTGCAGCTTTGCAGAGAACATACTACATAGGTAGATATATTTTGTATCGAAAATGTAATGTGAAGTACTTTACATAAAAATTATATTACAATAACAGGTGGTGGAAAATGTTGAACTAAACCAAAGTAATTTGTTGTTTAATATGTACAAGAGGAAATGATTTTGATTGAAGTGGCAATTTTTTCACGTTAAAAGAATCAAAGAATTCAAATCTGTCAATTTGAAGTGTTTTAAATTTATAATTTTGGTGAAGAAACATTTTTTAGTTTAAATCAAAAACATCTATTTCCTCAAATGTAATTATTTTGAAATATACAAGGCATGTTTATCTAATAGCGATGATGATGAATATGATTCCACCCCGTAAGCAAAGCAATCAGAACTGATTATAAGTGACATGTTAGCTCGCATCACCAATAGCAACGCCTCGACATTCAGTTGAATATTAGTCGTTTTGTTTGGTTGTGTTTTGTATTATGTCAAGTTTGTTGAACATCGGTACAATTTGAAATTTTTAGTAGAATTGAACAAAACACCACCGAATGTTTTGAAACGATTACTACGACTTAGGGGAATGATTGTATCTCTTGCGTGCGTGTCTTTGAGTGGCACGCACAACAGATTTAGCGGGGGACCTGAGAATATGTTGGACGATGATCGCCCTGAGCAGATTGCTGAATCAGCGTTCGAATCATAGTTTAAGCCGTTAGCTTTTTGTCTAAGGATCTTAAGAAGATGGTTCTGCAGCTCCCCACACCAGAGTAAAAAAAATGCCGCAAGAAACGTTGTGTTGATATTTTGCGGCAACTTGACGTAGATCCTAACTTAATAATCACTTGTGAAGAAAACTGGATCTTCCAGTATGACCCTGAAACGAAAATACGGCCAATGCACTGGAAAATACCATATTTACCAAGAATGGAAAAATCTCGTCAAAGCTATACTGTATGCTCATCGTGTTTTTAGACATGAAGGATATAATTTTGGTAGAAATGGTTCCAGAAGGCATAACAGTTAATCAGCAGGAAGTTTTGACAAGGTTAAGAAAAAGAGTTATAAAAAACGGCCAAAGGCGTGGAATACCTATTTCATTCTTCCTCAGGTCAGTGCACCTGCTCACACAACACCTTCTATGAAGCAGTTTTTGACCGAACCAACACATTATTGCCTTTGAAATCTTCCATATTCGTCCGACTTAGCGTGTGACTTTTATAATTTCGCAAAATTTAACACATTGCTTAAAGGGGCACGTTTTGAGTTAGTTGATGCTGCAAAGATGAAGAGGGCGGATGTATGAAAACAGCTAACAGAAATTGTCTTCCTTCACGCCTTCGATTAGTGGAAAAAAAGACTGTAGCGATGTATTAGTGCGTGCAAATGGAAAGTACATGGATACATTGATGGGGACAAACATTAAAATTGGAATACATGTAAATAAAGAGGAATTATTCAATCAGTCTCGTTATTTAATAGACATACATCATATATTCCTCTCTAGAAAACATAAATTACAACCCTACAGAATATATCGATCGAGCTCATACAAAGTTTATTTTGCACAATATTTTAGAAGCTATGGCCATGTATGAGAAATTAGTATGTATTAATCTTTTTGAAAAAAATTGATAGCTATGGTATGTTTATATTATGGAACAATTAACATTTATTTTACTGAAAGTAAATACTAAAAGAATATATAGCTTTGATAAGCGTTTGTTGCACATTTTCGAAAAGCTCGATTTTCAGCCATTTGACAAGTTCACTGCAGTTAATATGCCAGTGGAATTGGTAGTGGTCAGTAGGGACGCCTATATAAAGAAGGGAGAAAATGCGAAAGTTAATTCAACGGTAACAAATCAATCACAGCACCAACTCCGAATGCTGTTACCTAACACCACTAGGCCTATATTGGATTTCAGTAAAACAATTACATCTGCGCTCAGGTTTGCAAGTCTAAAAATGCGAGTCACTGAACTGTATATTGACGTATAGATTGATTGCTCTTACTATAGAGGCGTATTGTAAATTTCCTCCAATTATTCGTCTTTGCGGAACAATTGCCACATTCGAGAAACAGAATTAGTCACGCAAAAATCGCTTGTCTGTTTATCATCGCCAGACACTTGTATGATTTTTAATTAATCTTTAATATACCCTGTCAATACAGTAATCTGTTGAAATCTCCTGACTCCTGGAATTTTTATCATTTAACTTCTAGAAACAGTTTGATCTTAAATCGATACGAGCAGTGATGCTGTTATATTAAAATAAAAACATCGGAGAACGAATGACGATCATTTAAAAATTTTAACTTTCCAATTTTACACCTAGTTCAGATATTAGGCAATTGAAAGTGCTTAAACAACACGTTTCATGTATTCAGCATGTTTCTCATAATTTTGCTTGCATTCGCCGTAAATCCTTGGGCATCCTTTACTATGCGGTGAAATATCTCATAATAGACTTGCTATTAAAATCATTCCCATGAATGAATGGTGCAAGCTTATTAAAGTATTTTCATTAAGAGTTGGGCAATATTTCTCAGTACAATCGACACGTGTAATTATGCATTAATGAGAAAGTGTTATATTGAGTAATTATCACACTACAATCCGAAAATGGTAACGTATACCCATGTGGATGTCGTCATAAACAATAAAAATGGCACACAATTTCATAGAAAGATTCCTTGGCGATTTATACAGCAGCTTTTTACCTACATACAATGTATTGTATAAAGATTAATGGTACTACGACTTCTAGTCACTGCGTAGATAAATTCCGTATTTTGAGTCGGTGCTCACACATTGTCAGGTATAAGAAGCCTCAATTCTGGTTTTCCGAGATTTAATAGCTTTTTGTCACTCTATAACAAAGGATTCTTTTCAACCTTTTCGTCATCTTTTTGTCCCAATGTTCCAGAGGAATAGCATCTTTTTGCGTTTTCGCATAATCGATCAGATATTTCAGTTACTTTCAAATTTGAGTGTTCCGACATTCAAATTATAGAGATAACTGCATGATGTTGGAAAGACATAACTCAGATTTGGGGTTATTGGCCTCGAAGGGATTTATTTAGCTAGGCTGTTCGCGCAGGAATAGATATTAGTGCCTTCCATGTTTTTCAAGAGGCTGTCTCTGGCGTTGATATCCATCACAAATAGGTCTACGTGGAAGATGGTATGGAATGACCCTAGGGTTTCTGAGAGTTGGAATATGCTCCAATTGATTCAAACGTCTTGGATTCGCCTATGTACCATATTAAGCATCCTTTTTCGAATCTTGTCCTGCTTAACCACCCTGAATGGGTAGACATTTAATGTTAAGTTGTTGTTTTTAGAATTCTTATCTCGTCTCGGAATCTTTTAGGATCGATAGATTCTGTTGAATGGTGCAAGATAAATTTCGTTAAATTTACAAAATTATATCCATAGGATATAATTGGTGTAACAAGTCTACTGAGCATCAAAGGCTCAGGTTTATTTAGTAAAAATTGCTTACATTTGTTTCTGAGTAGTATATTGTTCAAGCTGTCAACTAATTTTCATATGCTTTTATT
Organism: Osmoderma eremita; assembly: GCA_031763485.1. NCBI lineage: Eukaryota > Metazoa > Arthropoda > Insecta > Coleoptera > Scarabaeidae > Osmoderma > Osmoderma eremita. The sequence continues at coordinate 143,295 of JARFOC010000051.1, forward strand.
TCTAAACAGCTTAATCTCAACATTAATCCATCTAAATTCCAAGTTATCTTGTGTGGAGGTTACAATATTTGCACAAAATTTCAAAAAATTATAATTATTACGGTGAATGGATTAACTTTGCCTATTGCTAATAGCGTAAGGGATTTGGGACATAAATTTATACTTATGTTAAAATCTTTATACCCTCACCGATCCACTTTAGCAATTCTATTTTACTTTCAGAGTTTTCATAATGTTCGCTTGTTTATAGTCGTGCCATTGATGTTGATACTAAGCATAGGATTCAGAAGATCCAGCATTCGTGCCTTCGTTTTGTTTATGGAAAGTTTTACCATGTAACCTACAGATTGACGGATTCTAATTGGCTGAACATGAAACGGAGGCGCGAGGCACAAAGCCTATCCCTGCTCCATAAAATAATTACTGTAAAGACGCCTCCATATTTCATTTCAGTGTAACAAAATTAAATTTCGTACAGATATGCAGTGCACCACTGCACGTTTTCGTAACCTTACCTACCACAGTATACATAATACTTATATGTATATAGTGCAGAATACTTAGCTTTAAGTTTAGGGATTACCCATTATTTTTCATTACGTACGAGTTGATACGCAGACTAAGTGTGAACTCCAAATTGTGGGTTGCTATTGAAAAAAGACAAATGGAATTTTTAACTTTTCTTATACACCGTCGAAAATTTCACATCTGCTAATGGGAGCGAAACAATTTTTATAAAAACCTTCGTAGTTCCCAATACAAGCGAGCGGGCAGCGCTGATCGCAGTAATCTTATGATAAACACTTATGATGTTTAACCGACGAGAGCGCACTACCTACTGCGGTATTACCAACAACTGCCGGTATCACGGAACGGCTGATCCGTAATATTTGACAACGTTCTAGCAATAATACATTGAAATTGACATCCAGGATGAACATTTTCTATACCTGTATACACTATAACAAATAAAGACTACTTATTATTATTGATTGACAATATGGATCTTTTTAATGAAAAAATAATTTGGATTTTGATATTCCTAATGTGGACTCGTTACACACATTGTATGTGTGGCACACTATCGTTATGATATAAATTTCGTATGAGTGTACAATAATAACAGCATTATATGAATATATGGTAGCGGCAATACTCCTACAGAGACAAAGTAGGACTTGCAAGTAACCCATTTCAGTAAGTCACTTCAATTACCTATGTTTCGTTATACTCCACTTATTCTTTTAAGTTATTTTATTATTCCATGTTTCGCTGTATGTAACGCGAAGGTATGCGTAACAAATTCTCCATAATGACAATGAATTAAACAACATTACAGTTTATAATTGAAATGAGGAAAAAAAAACATTATTTATTATTATTTTTACGCATGAACGGCGAAATTAAAGATTAAAACATAGATTAATTAAATGCTATTTGTTTTTTCGTAACCTCGCCTGTTTACCAAAAAAATACACTATATTGTCCTTTCTGAATGTTTCGCAGTAATATCTAAATCTTGTCATCAGCAACAAAGGAGCGTTAAATCCTAAAATTAAATTTCGGGCGAGTAAAATGAATTTCAAGATATAGCAAGAGAATTTTAATCCCGTAGGAATTGATAAAACAGACTTAATTTGCGATAGCATTACGCCGAATGAAAGTAAAAAAAAAATTATACCGAAAATATATCTCGACTACTCCTCGATTGTAAGAGTGTTTCATCGAGACGGGATTTTGGATTCCTACTGTACACTTCAAATAGTTTAAATACTGTAGATAATAAAATGCCTTCCAAAAGAGCGTAAACACTAGCTTATATTGTCATTATTTATCACGTACACTATTAAAGAAATAAAGTTATTATCATGTTGAAGAATATTTGCTAGATATGAACAACGCTTTGAAATCAATGATTAATAGTCATTTCTAAATTATGGATAACATATATAAATTAATGACCATATGAAGGAAGAGGCAAGTTTTTCACGATTTCTTTATTTTTTAACGTAATCTCCGTTCAAATCGATACACTTTTCCCAATTCTTCTGCCATTTCTTTAACCCCTCCAAAAAGACGATTTATCAAATTCTTCAAAATAGTATTCTGTCTCGGTGACAACCTCCCCGTTTGAGCTGACTTTTTCAATCCGAGCCATGTTTTCATGTTGGGAAAAGAAAAATATCGCCGAGGCAAGGCTAAGTGAGTGTGGTGGGTGCGGTAGCAATTCGTAGCGAAGTTGATCCAGTTTGAACCCGACAATTCTGGATGAATATTCAGGTAGGTTATCGTGGTGAAACTGCACTCTTTCCCTATCTAAGTTGGGACCGTGTCTCCTTCAATTTCTTACCGAATCGGTCAAATAATTCGCTGTAGTTCTTCCTTTTTGCAAATGGTCCATGAGTATTATGTCCTTCGGGTCTCAAAAAGTCGTGGCCATGACTATTTCGGCCGATGGGACCGTGTTTGCTTTTTTAAGAGCGGATTCATCCGAGAAACCCATTGTTTTGACAGCCCCTTTGTCTCTGGGGTATAATAATGTATTCCAGGTAACGACTCGACGCAAAAATTCTTGCGAATTTCGTTTAAAGAGGTACAAACACTGCTTCGACATTGACAGCCATATCCGCTTGTCGTCCACCGTGAGTAATCGCGGCACACGTCGAGCTGACACCTTTCTGATGCTTAACTTATCATATAAAATATTTGAATTGTTATTTCCATCGTTTGTTCATGCGACGTTTCGGAAAATTGCCTACTTGCGGCCTCAGGGTAGTCTTGATAAGTGGTGCTTCTTACTAAATTCATTCTGGTAAATATATCTGAGAACCAATTTTTGACAACTCACATACAACTGACAGATCTCTATGCGCTGTCCTATTTATTCTGTCTCCCGTATCGTGATTGCCGGTTTTCTGCTTATGCATAAGCAGAAACGTCGGATGAACAAAATCGAACAAACGATGGAAATAGTCCAAATAACAACAATTCAAATATCAATCTATGGTCAGAAATCTCTCGTTATGAGAATATTGATTGTCTCTCCGTACGACATTTGCAACTTCGCGCACTTTAGTTCGGTTATCAGCAAGAATCGTGACGTGAATTTTTTCAAGATTTCCTCGGTAACCACGTCTGCCGGGCCGCCTAGCCGCTCCTCATCAAAAACAGCAGTACGACCACCTTTAAATTCGTAAAACCAATATGTCACGGCTGTGAAGGATCCCCCCCCTGTGAAGGAATTACGCATCGATATTGTTCCTTTTCCATTTTAGCGAGAAACACAAAATACGTGTAATACAAGGGGCGTTCAAATTTAAACGAGAATTGTTTGGTTTTAGCTTTATTGATGAAAAAATAACAAAAAACACTCTATTCTTACATAGTTCCCCCCTTTGTTTATAAAATTTTCCCGTAGAATTGGCAGTCCCTTGAGGCCATCATCGTAGAATGACACAGGGCGGGTGTGGAGCCAAACGCGCATGAACGCCTCCACTGCGACATTATCGTTGATGCGATGGCCTCCTAAAGCCTCTTCTAGTGGTCCAAACATGTGGATATCACACGGCAATAGGTCGGAACTGTATGGTGGGTCTTCAAAAGTCTTCCACAACATCTCTTCTAGTTTCAGGCGCGTTTGGTTTGCCGTTTGGGGCCAGGGCATTGTCGTGTGGCAAAATTACGGGTTTGTCCTCATTTTTTTGATCTTGTAAGCAACCTTCATTTGGTCCATGAGAGACCAATAATAAGCGGCATTATCTGTTCTCTTGTCATGAATAATATCCAGCAAGAAAATGCCCTTTGAATCTCAGAATACGTCGCGAGAACTTTCCTCGCTGACAACTAGAATTTTGACTCGTGTCTGGAGTCGTGGATTTCATTTTCGATTCTCTCTTATGCTTCAGAAAATGGTTTATGCCAATAGAACACTCGTACTTGTGAAAGGGTGTTTTCACTAAGGTGTTCTCGCAATCTTGGCAAAATTTCAGCCGGGCGGACTCCCTCCCGCAGCAAAAACTAAATGGTTATCCGTTGCGCAACAGACGGGTGTACTTTGCTCTTTGCTACTGTCACAATAGCATGGTCGCGTCGGTGACAGTTCTCACCTCCCATGACTTCGTCACACAATCCTCACCAGTATCCAATCCAATCGTGCTCTTATAAGATCGCACGTCTTAATTTCTCGTTTAAATTTGAACGCCCCTTGTACAACAACGTATGGTATCGTCTGACAAATGACAGTACACGATGGCTATGCCAACATCCCTCGGCAATGCCACCTGTCTTCAAAAACCGGTGCTTATTGTTCCACCTTTGTACATATGAACTTGAGCAGTACTTGCTCGTAAAGTGTTTTATTTTTGTATGATTAAAGAATTAAATGTAACTAGGTTAATTGTTTTAAAATAATTTTAGGTAGATGGTTTAGTTAGATAGAAAGCAACGTTAATTACTAAAGTGGACAATCATATTGATGAAACTTACATCTGTTGTATCACACTAATTTAAGTGTTATGTACTTAAATGCTGTCCGTAATACGTAGTTTAATACAATAGATGTAAGTTTTATGATTGTCCACTTTAGTAATTAACCATGCAATCAAACTTGCATCGGCGTCATCTGTTATGGAAGGCTAATTAAGAGCGAGGCTGTTATATAGGTGGCTTTTATATATGCTTACCTAATTATGGAACACTTTAGGGTAGGGCTTTTTTCATTTGACGCAATGAATTTTAGAAAACTTTTTTCATTTCGATAGTACCTGTGCATACACATTATTAAGTAAGGGAAAGTGTGGTAAAATCGAGGCATTAAGGAGAATATTGAATAACTTAAAAGTAACATAAGAAACATCAAAAATGCCAAAAACAATTAACCGTAAAAATGACATTATCGGCGCATGGTTTATTGCTGGAATCACAATACTAGCAAAAGCAATGAAGGGGGTACAAGCATTAAAGACGGACTCGAGTTTCTGCCTACCAGGCGTCATCAGCGTCTCTCCGAATGCTAAACCCTAGCTTAACTTAAAAGTGTTAAAATAATTCTAATTTCTTAAAGTAACATTAGGAACTTCGATTCATAGGGTACATAAAAATATAAAAAAATCAATTTGTCTGTAGTAAGGAATAATAAATTCTAATTGTTTTCAACTTTCGCAAACAAACATCTGTATCAATCTTGATGTAGTATTTAATAACTGATCGGGAAAGTTCAAACCTACGTATGTACATAAGAGATTGAATGTGTACCGACCTTTGCGTGTTTTGAAACGATCAATTTGCGAAGCGAGAAACTATGCATTTCAGTTAATTCGGAACGCAAAATTGGGTAGTTACTTCTCTAGCATCGTTTATGGAGCATTAACAGGATACACGTTGGCGGTACGTAACTTCGGACGTTATGTGAAGGGCGCATTTACATCTACGTAATATATTCGAAAATGTTTATGCTAATTGTAATGATGGGTAGTTGATGTTCGTCATACTACAATGAGACCACTCACTATATTATCTTCAGTCTAATACACATTAGGCAAAACATATCCGTTGGAGTCCAAATTCTACCAGCATATTATAAAAGAAAAACAATGAGTCACGTACACAATTGGTTAACTGTAAGGAAGATAGAACAGACGTGTTTGACTTTACTTTGATTTTACATTTATATTTATTATCATGCCCGCAGTCAGCGTTAACACCAATAACCTAGTTTATCATAGGAACTAGTTCCGTCATTCCAGATTGTCTGATGTTGAATATTTTTTATACAATTAGTAATAGTCGCTCGTAGTTCTTGGATCTTGCTGGGGTTTGTTTTCTGGAGAGCCATAAATTTAATTAGCGTACTCCCATAACAAAAACCCCCCAGCCCAGAAACTAAGTGATTTATAAGGCTAGCAAATAGCAACACATTCGTCCTGCTGGAACCAAATGGTATCCAATGCACCATTGCTGTCATTTTGTATTGCAGGTGTTGCTGTACTATAGAAGTATTAGTTAGTGCTATTTTAAGTCGTGTTTTCAGATTTCTGTCCTAGTAATATTTGCTCCCAACAATATGGAAGCCGAATTTAGTATGTAACATTGCATTGAATGGCGTCAGTATCTAATTATTATTACAAAACAGCTAAATAGATATATAAATACATACATATATAAATATTAGATAAATACGCGAAGTAGATGTATTGTTAAGATCTTTCTCACCACCACGTTGTGTTTTTGTTGATCTTACATTATCGTTGTCGAATTTGTCTGCAGTATACGCGACCATTATATACTTTCGTTTTGAACTTATTATCAGTTGCAAATTAAATTATTAAAGTGAAGTGCCTTCATCTATTCGGTTATTCAATAAGGTTAGTAAACTAGAACGCTATACGGTGGGAAGTATAGGTATACTAAGTCCAGCCAGAGGCAGATAACGGGACTAATTAGCGTTACTAAGTAAAAGAATATTTATTTTTCAAATACATTGTAAAATCACAACACATTTTCACACATGACACAACACAATACAAAGGGGTTTTTGGAAGATTTCTGCAAATTAACTACACGGATTCCCACGAGAAACCAGTCCAGAAAATAACCACCAGTACAGTCTTCATCAGGCGAGGTTGGCATTCACGTTGGACGTATAAGCGGGATCCATCTGGACGACCAAAACATGTAAACATCGTGCGAGTAACTAGGGCCGTTACTAGACGACGAGGAAAAAATATAACAAAAACGTCAAGTTAGAATTTTGTACGCATCAAGCAAGACTTAGTAGCAATCAATTTGAACTATATTAAGTAGTGAATTGCACGATTAACAAAAATAGAGGAAAGAGATACTGGAGGTTAGAGTTATTAGGAGAGAGGTACTGGAGGTTGCAGTAAGAAGAGAGGGGTGAAAGAAGATTGAAGAGGAAGAAGGGTTGGAACACGATACACATACACACAACAAAGTATTTAAGGTATTTATAAAGTAAATTTTTAGATAGTCAAAATTCTTGCAGTTCTATTACATAGTAACCGTTTTTTCAAAATTCTAAATTTATATCCAATGTCAAGATTTCAATATTTGTAAATTAAACCTATCAATTCCGATATATGTAGTATTGTTATATTTCAAAAA
>JARFOC010000051.1:157306-185601 GCA_031763485.1 Osmoderma eremita
AATAATGTTGTAAATTAAATTTATAAATTCCGAAAAAGAAAACTCTCAAAATAAAAGACGCTTGAGTAACGTCAACATAAATGGTATGCGAGAATCACCCCTGTTACGAGCATACTTAGCTAACTGCTACAACGACAACTCCTAGTATGCTGTGCACCCCGCCAGCGGAGCACCACTGCATTCGGGAGACTGCGTCGGTCATTCGTGATTCGCGATATGTCATCGCTGCTTGATGAAATACACTACTTATAGACGGCTTTAAAGTTTAGAAATGGCCATCAATGTATATGTAACATTCATAAATGATGATCTCTACACTGTAACATATTTTGTAAAATCTATTGCATAGATATAAAATAGTAAGCTCCTGGCAATTGTACCGCTATGATGTTGCGACGGGTAGGGGGAAGGCGGGCTGAGGGAGAGCGAGTGAGGTATAAATTAGTTCAATAGAGAAATTGATTGGGATGGATTTCGAAGTGAGCTTGAACAGAGAACAGTACTAAATGTATCGCTAAAAACACGAGAGCAACTAGACAATGAAGTTGAAAACCTGGTCAGTGATCTGCAGCAATCTGCGTGGAACAACACTCCCGTACTAAATCCAAAACCACCAGATTTGAACTACGTTAAAGATATTCGAGAGCTGATACATAAGAAAAGAAAAGCTCGCAAAATATGGCAGAAAACTCGCTCCCCAGACGACAAGCGAGTGCTAAATAATCTATGCGAACAGCTTACAAATGAAATTAAAGTGATTAAGAATGAAACCTTTGAGAACTACCTCAGACAGTTAACGGATGACGAAACCACCGACTACTCCCCGTGGAGAGCAAGCAAGTTTTTGAATAGGCCAAAGAACCATGACCCATCCATCCTCGAAAGTGATGGCAATTGGACTCGACGAGATGGAGAAGAGGCGGAAATATTTGCCAATCATTTGGCAAATATTTTTCAGCCTCATCCACAAACTGGTAAGGAAGAAATTCCACAAATCACTCTCAGAGATGGCGGTATAGTTAGGCCAATAACATCTGGTGAAATTGCCAACACCATAGATAAAACCTCAGAACACAGAATGCTCCAGGTTATGACTTACTAACTGTGGAAATTCTCAAGGAACTGCCGCGTAGGAATGTCGTGAAGCTGACGCATCTCTTCAACGCAGCGTTACGACTTCGGTACGTGCCAATGCGGTGGAAGATTGCTGAAGTAAAAATGATACCTAAACCTGGAAAGCCATCTAAAGATAAAGCATCATACCATCCCATGCTGCCAATGATATCAAAGCTCTTTGAAAAGCTACTCTTGCAACGCCGCAAGACCATTATTGGGGAAAATAATCTTATTCTGGATCATCAGTTTGGATTCCGCAATAATCACTCGACCATTGATCAAGTATATCGAATTACCGATGTAATTGGGAGAAGTCTTGAAGAGAAAAAAAAACTGCACACCGATACTCCTTCACGTGGCCCAAGCAGTTGACCGAGTGTGGCATCAAGGCCTGAAACATAAACTAGACAAATGTTTAGCACAAAGGCAAATTCTTCATTCCTATATCACTGACCGTTACTTTAGCGTCAAACATGGTGAAGAATACTCTGAACTGAAAATATATCCGCTGGCGTGCCATAGAGCAGTGTCCTTGGACCTGTACTCTACCTATTGTACACCAGTGAATCCCACAGAGCGGAGAAGTTATCACGGCAACGTTTGCCGATGATACTGCTCTTCTCGCTACTGGTAAAGACATCCTGTCATCCACAAACAAACTGCAAATAGCTGCCAACAATGTCACCAATTGGGCAAAGAGATGGCGCATGCGAAGCTACGTTGGAAGACACATGTGAAGAAAAAACGTCAACAACTGGGACCCAAATACAAAAAAATGCACTGGCTTCTTGGACGCCAGTCTGTGTGGTCAATTCATAAAAAAACTGCTTCTTTATTAGCAAATACTTAAGCCCGTGTGGACTTACGGCAATCAACTTTGGGGTTGCGCCAAGAAATCAAACATAAAAGTCATTTAGACATTCCAAAACGGGTTACTTCGTAGCGTCGTCAACGCGCCATGGTACACCGCAACGTTGATATTCATAGAGACCTGAAGATGCCTATGGTTGAAGATGAGATAAAGAGGTTTGCAGGCAAACACCGCAAGAGGCTGAAAAGCCGCGAAAATCGGGTTATCGGAAATTTGAGGTACCTCAATTATTTATATTGGGCATGTTAATAAAAATGCTATCTCTTTCCTTTAGTTGTGGGGGGATGGAAGGAGGAAGGAGCACAATATACTACCGCACTGTATATCAATTCTATCACAGAATATAAGTAATATTACTTATATTGCATAAACACGTAGTTGCATAAATTCTCGATGACAATCCTACTGGTAAAATTGTATGCCTTCCGCGGAATAAATTTGTTACTGGCAATACTTCCGCAGGTAATACAACATGGAAGGCTATTTTCAATAGTCATAGCATTCAACACCGCCATCAGCAATACTTAGGGACAGATCTTCAACAATTTTATTTATACACTTGCATGTTAATCATATTTATTTAATGCTAAAAGTAAGATTGGTAATTATTATGTTTCATTTTATTAATTATGTTATTAGTTTGTTTAGTAATAATTAATATCATATCGTCTTAAATAACTTTTCTTTTAACTTTGTTTTTACAACTATCTAAACTAGAACTAAGGCAAGACGATATCATGTATTTTCCTATGTGAAAACAATTCAAACATCTGCTGGAGTTATATGGGTATTATAATCAGTAGGAAAAAGGTTATGCGGGATCGCAAATAATACAGCGCCATATCGAATAAAAATCGAAAAGAGAAGAATACATATGTAGTTCAGATATATGAAAAAGAATCTAAGGTGTCAGTTGTTTGCAGGATAGATTTCTCAAACGATTGTTGCTAAAACTTCTGTTACAACTAGAAGTGTTTTATTGCATTCTTATGCAACGTCGTGTTTCTGATGTAATAGTTATTCATATCAATTCTCGGTATGCACCATTTATTCGTTTTTTTGCATTTATCCTTTATTTGTTAATTGGTTATATAAAGCTTTATTTAAATAAAAATACGTTAGATAATGCGAATATTTAGCGGAAATAAAGTGTTTGTAATGGTTTCCACTCTTAAATAATACACATCATCAGCAGATACATTCATCACTTCGAACAACAGATACTTATAGGTGTGTGCATAATGTGCGTACGGTTGTTTGTATACAGTAGTAACGCGCATGGCGCGAACAATGCACACGCAAACTATGTTTCTACTCTATCCGATGAATGAGTGGGAGACTATTTATACGTCCGCCTACACGCCTGCCGCTTTAGTGTGTTTGCGATTGATGCAAGTTAATTAATTTCTATTCTATTAAAAAATGGATATTTACACATTACAAAAGAAGAAGGAAATAACAATACTATATGATCATCCTTCCATGTAGAATTTTTATAAAGGTTGAAGTACTGTTTTATCAAGAGCAAAATGGTAATACCATTAAAATTGTGTTCTAAATGTACAGGCACAGAGAAAGCAGGTTGCACCTACAGAACGCGTGTCTGAACTTGTTACAGGGGTGAATCGGTACCGACTTATTCACCGGAATGAACTTTTAATTCTTGGTCGCTTGTTGTCGGCGCCGGTCTTGAATCATAAAACATTGTTATAAATAATTATTATAATGGATATTGAGATTCTCATATCGGCTGTTCTCAGAAGACGTGCATTGTGGGACAAACGACGTAAGTCTCACAGCAATGGAAAGGTGTTACAAAAATTGTGGAACCAGATTGCATCTGGTTATTAATAATAACTTATTTATTTCCAATATTTTATGACAACCAAACAATTTTTACTTATATTATTCACTTAAACTAAACAAAGTTACGTTTATAAAATGTTATTTTAATTGGGATAAATTAATGAATTATGAGAGAAAGAGGTTGCAAACATATCTCTAATTGTTTTTTCCGTATTTGACGATCTTCCGGCAACCTGATTTTCGTGGTTCCTTTCGCAATTTCTACGTCTGTTGGGTGTCTTTGAAAACCTTTCCTATCAAGAATGGTGTTATGTGGAACACAAATATATTTAATGACGTTGTCTGCCACAAATATATCTGTTTCGATGGGTTTAGAAAAAATACGATTGTTTTTCGAGCTCTGGGGAGTTTCTTGTTAAAGATATCATGATCAAAGGGCAAATTTTTTCCTCCAAATGGTTTAAGTAAGAATTCTAAAAGAAAAACCTATGATAAGGTACACTATCATCGGCTTTTTGTAAATCAACATACATAAGGTGCACTTCTTGATCGAAGGCGATCTTTTTTTCAATGATCTGAATAACGCAGTACAGGTGACCTACCGCCGATCTGCCTCCCCTAAACGCTGCTTGTTCTTCGGCCTCCCCATATTTATATTCCTATTCTATTTTCTTTTTTAAAAATTTCCTATATACTCTGCTAACTGTATCCATGACCGAGCTGCCTCTATAATTCCCGCAGGGAAGTAATGTTTATAATTAAAAAACAGATAATTTTTACGACAGTTAACTCGGACATGTTTTCCATCAATTGCACCTATTACGTGGGGAAAGTTCCATATGTTGTAAAAGTCTTCAGCTATTTTCTCAAAAGTTTTTTGTGTGGGAATAGGCATATGTTGCGGCTGTAACTCTTCCCGCTGGATGTATGCCTTGCCTAGTTCTTTGCATTCGTAAATCCACATTTTCCAATAAAATGAATTCTAGACTAGACATATTGACACCACAAAATCTACTTATAAACTGACAGGTAACCTCAGTCTTTTATGCATGTCCTTGCGGAAGAAAAACCGGCACCGATTTTCAGCGCCGAGCATACGCGCTGGATAACCTGCTTTCTTTGTGTCTGTACGTAAATGCAAGAGGCATCATCTGCATTCAGGATTGCAAAATTTTCAATAGCTCTCGGTAAATTACTGATATACAACAAGAATAAAAGTGGCCCGAGAGTCGAAGCTTGCGGAACACCATATCGAATAGTTTCCAATAATGCTAAAATCTCAGCAGGCCGGATTAAAAGCCACTCCCCTAACACCCATATTTTTCCATATTTTCTAAAAGAACATTATGATACACACAATCAAATGTCCTTGATAGGTCCATGAGTCAACGAGCTGTTATCTCCTTGTTGTTTATTCCTGATAAGATTTTTCTACCAGCTGAATAGTTGCTAGCGTTGTCTTTTTTTTTTGGTGAATCCATTTTAATGTGTAGTTCCTATTCTCAGTAAAATCTACAAAGGAAAGAAATGTTACACGCAGTACCTTGGAAGATATGTTCTACACCAGGCACCAGTGTAATGCAAGTGGTGATCTGGAGCAGAGCATATCTTCCAGTGTACTGCTTATAACATTTCTTTCCTTTGTAGATTCTACTGAGGATGGCAGATTAGTTGTCAAAACACGTATTTAGAGTTCTTCACTTATTATGGTGGTGAGAGCATTTTTGTTCTAGTTTTACTATTTCAGGCCATCGTATCCTACTACTTCATATAACAATTAGTTAGAAACTGTAGTTTTTTGCCACAGGTTGGGCGTGAGCCATACAAAATCCACAATATTCCACATGAACATGCATCTGCACCTATCACGCCCACTATAGCAATGTTGATGCGAAATTCTACAACATTACGTTGAGAGTGCCCTTGATGATATAATTTCATTATTCCTTCTTTCACTTGAAATACGTAAATAACCCTGTTTTAATACAATAAAAACTAATAAATTGCGTGGAGCGATAAGAAAGAAAAAATGATGAATTACAAAAGCAATAGAAAGATAACCTACTCATCAATCGCGAACATACTGTAGGGACAGGCGTGTGGTGTGCTTATACATAGTCCCTCACTCATTTATCAGATCGAGTCATAGTTTTCATAGGTATGTATAGTGTTCGCACCATGCGTGTTACTACTGTATGCATAGATGTTATTATTTGAAACCTGACTCATAATGATTTACGTTCTCGTAAATTTATTTCAAGTGCACGTACGTTTTAGCTACGAAACAACTTTCACGAACACACATCTAAGTATGAGCATATATTTGTACGTTGTATGTACGTACAAAATCTAAAAATACTGGCCGGAATGCGGTAACAGTTTTTAGAGAAAATAAATCGAATACGGGGCTCATATTGAACACGAGTAAACATCGGGCCGCTATTATTTACAGTCGTTTTCAGCGCTCCGGTTGCGATGCTAAAAGATTAATGCTTTCACGCAAGACCTCCGCTAGCGTTTGTTGTAGGTACGCTAATTCGTCAGTTCCGCTTTTGACCGCTGATTCGTTGCAGTGCTCTTTCGACAGTTTCTACGAAAGGCTGTGTAGCATTATATTAACTAACTTGTTTGCCATGTACTTGTCACATTCGTACTAGCCTCGCAGAAGAGGATGATTTGGAATAATTGAATTGCAATGTAATACCCCGTCAATAGGTTATCCCGTAACCGGTGAGGTTGAGTCTGTCAGACTCCGGCAGTTATTTTATTCGCTATAATTACCTTGTGTATTAAGTGGCAAAAACGCACGCCTATGTATCTTTAGTTCGGATGCATGAGTCTTGTTTGCCAGGGTAGTTGCAGTTCTACAAGAAACGTGTGTTACTTTGCTTGTGTTTTTGTACGTCAGGGAATCCCGCTGACTCCACCTCACTGTTAACGTAAGTTTTTATTGTTAATAATGTTACTGTTTGTTTTTACATTTATATTTTAGATGGATTTACGTGCTAGTACATCAAAGGGCACTGTTAGATTTAACGATAAAGACTATGAAAGTACGCTTCTAAGATGGCATAATGAACTGGACTCCGGTGTGCAGAAGACGGCAGTGATATTGTGAGTGACCACGAAAGCGGTAGTGAGCAGTCTGCGAATGATGACGAACAATTAGAACTCGATGATGATTTAACGCAGCAGTCACATACAAGTGCAAGTAGCCACAATGATTCGACTACGGAAAGAACATACTTTTATGGAAAAAATCGATATAAATGGTCCTCAATGGAACCAGTGAGAAATATGCGGACGCCCAGCCATAATATAGTTAGTTAGTTACGCTACCTGGACTGAAAGGCGAAGCTCAAAATTTAAGACATGAAGCAAATCCAGTTAAAATTTGCAACCTTTTATTTACAGAAGAAATAATAGCCATTATCGTAACTTGGACGAACAAAAATTGGAACAAATGCGTCAAAAATACAACGATCCAACGCGAGTGGATATTTAAATCTAACGATGAAGATATTGACGCGCTCTTCGCCACCGATGGAACCGGAAGAGAAATCTTCAGATGTGTCATGAGTGGAAAAAGGTTTTCTGTTTTTTTGGTGAGCCTTAGGTTTGGTGACCCCGCAACTAGGCCAGAACGAGTAAAGGAGAACGCACTAGCACCGATTAATGAAATTTTAAATTTTTTTTTTGACAACTGCAAAAAAATGTTTACACCCGGTGTCAACATATGCGTAGATGAAATGCTTGTTGGCTATAGAGGAAAACGTAGATTCCGGATGTACATATATCCCGACTAAACCTCGAAAATGTGGAATCAAAATCATGACTGCGACGGACACTAGAAACCATTACGCCTATAATGCGTATGTTTATACGGGAAAGACTTGAACGGAATTGGTCTCTCTAATGAAAATAAAAAGCTCAAAAAACCCACACAATCTGTCATACGACTAGTAAAGCCACTGTATGGAACAAACAGAATGTCAGCCGACAACTGGTTTTCCTCGGTAGAGTTGTTTAAAGAGTTTAAATCAAATGGTTTGTTATGTCGGTACGTTACGGAAGTCAAAACGAGAGATACCACGAGAATTTTTGGCAAATAAGAAGAGGCAAGTTGATTCAACTCTACATATATGGTTTTACGAAAATTATGACACTCGTGTCGTTTTAGCAATAAGCCAGAAATAATTACATATTATAATTTATCTAAAGGAGGCGTGGATGCTTTGGATAAGAAGAATACAATGTACCATCAAGAAAGATCAGACGTTGGCCAATGGCAATTTCGTTTTATTTCTACTTCTTGACATAAGTACGGTCAATTCGTTTGTATTATATAGCTGTTATAAAAATAACTCGATCGTATCTAGATTTATGTTTATGAAGCAGCTAGCTAAAGAACTAACTATGCCCTATATGCAAGAAAAATTTGAAAACACAAAAATCAGCACTGACGCTAGAAATTCAATCGGGTGCATTTCTCGAATAGATACCCCAATTCCATATCAACAGGAAAATAAATTGGATGTTCGCAAGTATTTTCATTTGTGCCCATCCAAGATCCATGGGAAAACGTAATTTTTATGCACAGGATGCAAAAAAACCAATATTTTGTTTTTCCATATATGTATTTTTGAAGGAATGTCATCTTTTTGTTTAACAATGAAATCATCTGTTATTGCGTTTGACTATTTATTTTGTTTCTTCTTAATATAAGAAAACTCATATTTTTTGCAAAATGTTGCTTTTTTATATTGCAAAATATTGCCGGTCATTACGAAAATTATATTGTTTTTAACGCTTCTGGGATTTTTCATCAAATTTTGATGTTTATATTAAAATTTATAACTAACTAAACATAAATAGTTTAAATAGAGTCCAGATTATGCTACAATATTGAAATTAAACAGATACTAATTCGTATTAAAAAAAAAAACATACTCGGGAGTCTGGGGGACTCCACCTAACACTCGACGTGACAAAAGTAGCACCAGCTACGGGTTAACATTTTTGCGCTCATATAATTCGGCGTCAACATCAGCCTCATTACCTATGTTTCCTAAAACAAGATTGCAATGAATTTACTTACCTATACACGAATGGAAAAAAAAGATTGAAGACTTTCATATTTCTTACGAAATGATGGAATTCGCAACATACGCAACTATGGCATTACAATTTTTGCTGTAAAAATCTAGTAGTCGGAAATAGTACGTCACAACTTTGAAATGAAGTTAGATTTCTATTTCAAGTTCTTCGAAAATAACAGTTAGTCCCAATATAAAACTATTTTTCCGCAGGCTGGGGAAAACTCTTCGTGATTGTGGGTATATAGAACGCGTTCTTAGGATTTTATAATGCCGCATATAATCTGGGTCAATACATATTTTGCACACGTACCGACAGACAGCTCGGGAAAACTAGTGGCAGAATTGCGATGCTCACAAATCATGTGACGAATTCTATATACTGAGGGTGCCGCTAGATAAATTCTTATTAAATATTTTTCTCACGTTTTCGATGTCCTCGACTTGTTCCGCCTATCCATGAGATATACGAAATTTTCGACTCTTCCTAAATGTGTTCGGTGTACGTAAACAGGTGTTCTTCTAAACTTATTTATCCTCTTCTTGAAATAGTATTTAAAATTTTCGTGCTTGAAGAAATATGTTATGGTTGTTTTATGTTTTTCGCAGAATTGATGTTGATTAAAGCTTATTTATGTTTCTTTGTTTTTAAATGAATATTGTGGATATATTATAATTTTTCTTATTGCATCTAATTTAAGTGCTACATAAGAGCGTAGTTATGATGGGGGTTAGATCTGTGTTTTATATGCCCACATTTCTTTTCTATCTCAGTGTAGAGAATAATCAAATTTTCCGTAAATTATATCTACATCCGAAATTAGGAATTTATGAAATGGATTGTCAAGAATGTAATGCGGAAGTGTTCAATCAGCATGGTTAAAATCAAAGATTGGAATACCTTAAGCCTCTATTTTAGGGCCGTTTCTATTTCTTTTATATGCAAATGATATGCCAAAAATTACGCAACCAAGTATCAATATGTTTGATGGCGATATTTCTATAGCTGAAAGAGATAACATGAAAAAAATATTAAAGAAAAGATAGCGAAAACATCAGAATCAAAGGAAAACTTGTTCAATAAAAGTAAAGTAAACTTAATATACCAAAAAACGAACATAATAACATGTGCTCTTATGGGAATTAAAGAAATGAAAGTGATATTTAATAACATGGAAGTTCTTGGGTTTACAACTTGATAACGAGCTAGACTGGAAAAAGCAGGTAAATATACTTCCCAAAGAAGTTGACGGGAAGGTTAATATTAGTTCAAGGTTGATGCATGGAATATTTTTTTGGGATAAGGCCGTAGATGCCATCATTCTCCAAAAATCGAGCGTAAGAAGTATTTTTCACCCGAAAAGGACGGACACGTGCGCATTATTAAACAGTTTCAAATACTTCCCTTACCAAGTCTTTGTATCTAACTAAATGTCATAAAGTTGCTGCATTTATATGTTTGGTTAATTTAGATCTTTTCTCTTCTTTGTTTTATTTCATGTTCATAACACTATAAAACAAATAAATGAATAAATAATCCCCAACAGTTCGGACGCTGGTATTGATCATAAAGTTAAGGGTAGTTTTGCAAACACCGATGGTGGACACCAGTTATAATAATAATAATAATAATACACAGCCGGCATTCGGTATACTCCGATAATCCGATTCTGTGTAGGTGTTTTCTGAGTCTGCAGTCACCTGTAAACACAGAAGTGATTATTTTGATCCTTTTACGATCAAGTTTTAGTAATTCTCCGATTTTGACATGATTGGGTGAAATACACTTCTTCGCATGTGCCAAACCAGGAGAATTGCTCCAAAATTGGAGTGTTAACCAGAAGCAAATTTGTCGTTTGGATATCGAAGTTGATATGCCAATTACCGGTTCTGGACCTCGGAAGTACTCCGCAACACCCTCTTTTGCAAGGGTGTCGGCTGCCTCATTGCCTTGATCCGGACGCCCCTATGGTATTTAGAGTGGCATTTGTGCACCTCCGATGCTTTCAATACAATGGCACTGTAAACTTTTATTGATTTGTGTTTGAGGTTTTTGTTCAAATTTTCTCTTGCGCACATCTCAATAGCGTAGATGTCAGCCATAAAAATGGTTGCATATTGCCTGAGGTTGTAGTCTTTTTCATCTCTCGGGTTTACCCCGATGTTATTCTCCCATCCGAATATCTCCCGATGTCTTCACTTACTAACGTTTCGAGAAACCCCTCTTTAATTTAGTGTATATGGTGTATGTCTTTTGCATTAATAAAGTGTATTTAAGCAAATATGTGTCTCTATTGTAGTAACATATTTTAGTATTTGCCGGGATAGCGCTGTGTTAGAAGTGCTAGGCATCTGTGGGGGATATCGTTGATTCGAATCTCCGTTGCAGCAACCGATTTTTATAATGATCGGTTGCAACAAGGGTGGTAGCTCCGAAATAATGGTTATTAAATTTTAATAACAAGCAAGCATGGATAATTCTAATGGCTGTTAATGGATCTGATAGTTACAGTATACTTCCAAGAAAGTAAGAAAGAATTAATGGGTAACATACGAATCGATCATCTAGATCATGGCAACATGTATATTAGGGTTATATATAGGCTACCATTCGAAATCATAAATTTCTTCTCTTTTTATCTTGTCTTCACATAGTTTGCTTGATGCCATCAATTTATTACACGCCAATTATAATCTAGAAAGTTTTGTGTACTCAAGGACTGTTCAACACACGCATACAGAGAAAATAGCGATATAATTAAGTTAGCCGTAGTCTACCTAAAACCAACAAAATTACTATTACGGAACAGGAAGCCCAACACCGTGCGACGCCGTCAATATTTGTACCCGTGAATAGTTTGTATGGAAGCCAGAACTTAATCGTATATTGTTTCAGAGATAACTAGCATTCTCGACGAGTTTATGGGGCGTTAGCGAATTCCAAGGAGCTTATACATCGGGACCTAATTTGAGTTAGCTGCCAAGTGTGCCGCGGGCTGTAGTCGACCACGGGGCAAAAAATTACCCAACACTTCAATATGAGCAAATACAAAAAGGAACTTCGTTATGAAACTCTTACCACCATTAGTGCTTAATTAACTTTTTGTATTTGGAGAATTACTACAATGTGTATATATTAAATAAATTTACTTTTTAGGAAAATTTTGTTCGTACCAAGGAATAAATTCTTATTCCCTAAAATAATATACAGCGAGCATAGATTGTTTGTCTATAAAATGCGGAGACATAATTTTATTAATTTTCCTAGTGAAAGAAATTACTGGTGTTGGGTTTATTAGTCTTATACCAATCTACTGTGGTGTTAATGTTTCTTTAGTCATACCTTGCATTCCAGTAACTCCAGAGTATATTTTAGAAGCTCCATAATCTAATGACGATGAGAATCATTAATATAGGTGACGAAAAGTAAGGGCCTATATTGGATCCCCGTGGTATTTATAGAATTTATAACCGCAATAAAACACAAGTAAGAATGAATCAGAATTAACAACGGAGCAAAATGATCAGTTCCAAAATCAATAGGTTATTATCTATGGTAGTGAAAGTTTGAGAGAAATAAGTTTCACAGATAAACTGCATTAACGTAATCAGATTGCTTACTGTAGTACAGCGTCCTTTCATTGAACCGTACTCTTGTTGAGAATTAGATTTAATAGAATTGAATATAACCGCGGCCATTACGTTTTCAACGACTTTAGAGATTTTAATGAACTGAAATGAAAAAGAGCGTCAAAGCTGTGTGGGTCGCATATTCTGGAACAAATGCACAATCTTCGTGAACGATGTCAAATGTACTGTTAATGTTAGATAATATCAAATCCATGAGTTATCGTTAGAATTCGTGAGAGAATTTAAGGCAATTCTAATTTATTACATATTTACCGATTGGTTTTATCATGTGAGAAAATGAATCGAAAATGGCGAAAAATATTTTGAAATATTATAAAACCTTTTATCGTAAAACTCTACGAGCGCCCTAGTTATAATTATTTTCCTCTACACCTGGTTCCGTGAAGCGCGAACTTAAAAAAAACCGTATTCCCTTCCATGCTTCAAATCGCGCTAAGCTATCAAACTCCATATATCTTATTCTTTTCTCGAGTAGTTCCATTTCCAGCAACATGTTGCTAACGAGATCGGTGAAAACATATAATGCTGATACATATTTCTGGTTCATATAGTAAAGCGCGGTATAGAATTTTCCCTTGAGCATATCGAAATATGCTCCGGAAATAACAAATGTGGAAAATGCCTTCCATCTCAACATAGTACTGTCATAAATATATTTGCGTTGGAAACATAGACGACACTATCATTCCTAAAATAACAAGCACAAACACAAAGAGAAATTGCATATTTACACTAATTCATAGTACATGTTACACTGTTGAAAATTTTAATACTTTCTTGACTAATTTTATATTCAAAAGTGGTTAACTCCGTTCTTGGGTTGATTTGGTTAGAATTATGAGAGTTAACGCTTGACAATACCCTTACAGTAAAATATCTCGAATCTCGATCTGTTCCTACTCGAACAGTGTTCTTACAGATTCTATGATGCCTAATTTTTTCATGAATTCCGGGGTTTGTACAATGACGAAGCACGCTGATGGCTGCTTTCGATTGGCTATTTGACATATTGTTAAATGTTTCGTCTAGAAAAATAGTTAAATTTCAGATTCTAATTAAATATTCACGCTGCCATGTAGTGTCTCTTGTCTTTGAAATGGCTTATTATTATATTGCCTAAGATTTTTTTAAAAAATCCGAACCATAAATAATAAAGGAAAAATATAGTATACGAACATTTTCTTGTGTTGAGTATTTTCTAACAAATAAATAAGTAACATTATCTTCAATACATTGAAAGATTTTAGGTTTTATTAATTTATACAAAATAGTTTAACAAACGCCCGACATGTGAAAATTTGTAATTAATTTGTGTAGTGTCTACGTTACATTGTAGCAAGTTAAAAGCAATAATGAAAAGAAAGTCCATTAATGTCGTGTATGAGACGGCATTATGGCTGTTTAAAAGTGCTGAATATAGTTTACGGCATTGTATGGGAGACGGTAACTAGCATGAACATAAATGCATTTTTTACGACCGATATTATATCATGCATTGTCGTGGGTACATAATAATAGCCATTAAATAATTGCGCAGACATAAACAGGCGTTGTACTACATTACTTAACATAATATGTTATCTCACGAAATGCATAATAATATGACGAAGAACTGTTATGAAAATGTTTAAAACCTACAAAAAAATTGTTTAATGGAATCTCTGTTACAATAATCAACAGCAGTAACAGCATTTTTATTGTAATGTAACCCTTATTTTCCTAGACTAATGCTCTGGAGCGGTAAAAGCTCGTGATAAACTTTCAGCGTGCTACAGTTCCGAATTAAATTCGATACTTACCTACATCAGTCCAGCGGAAAGTAATTTCGAGGTGTTAAGAAGATACGTGGATAGGAAAACTCCTAGCAAAGGTTTGTGTTGGTGTTTTTTCATTTTGTCTCAATCATTTTCCATTTTATTGTATCATAAACATTCTGCTTGTATATTTATCAAGAGTTAAAACAGAATTTGTGAATAGATTAGACCACTGAATTTTTCGAACTGAAGATCGTTTTTAGCGTGCATGGTGACGCCTTTGTGTGGCCGTTATCATACAAGATGTCAATAGAAGTTATTTACGAACATTGTAGACAGTCTTAAACTTAACATTTTAAAATTATTTTCATATATACAGACTGTTTCATATCACCAGGGTGCACCAAACATACGTTTTCTTAAATGGAACATCCTGTATATGATTTCGGATTTAGGTTAAGCTCATGCCTCACACCATCAATATACAATTTCATTGAAATATACAGCGTGTTTCAGATGTTATGGTCAATTTTATATGCAAATCACTGTAGGTTCCAGGTCTTGTGCACTGCAAACAACACAGTCTGAAATTTTTCTTTTACAAACATAGATTTTTGATATAGTCCCCTTTCATAGCAAAGTTACATTTTTTCAAAATTGTCAAAACTGAATACAGGGCGAGTCAAAACTCAAATACATTAATTTCTAAGATGTTTTAAAGTATTTTTAGAAAGTGAGATTTTTTAAAATTATTTTAATATAACAAGTTACTCATGGAAAATGACAGTTAATGTTTAATGCAACTACAAAATACAAACATTTATAACTTAGACTAATGACTAACATTTAATTAATTAACCCAACTGTTTACAATGTGGTTCTATAATAAATGTTCAAAATATCCACCAATACAACATTGCAGTCGTTCTTCAAGCGATTGTCTTACACTTCTTAATTAATACTCGAGAATAACTTTTTTTGATATCTTATATGATAACGGATATATCGAGCTTTGCCACACTAATGCGTCAGCCTGTATATCAACAAAATTTATTCCTTAGAGAATTTTTTAAGAAAAGGTATTTTATATTATAAAGTATTTTTTATTTTGCCTCTTTCTTAATACGGACCTGTTCAAGCTGTGCTAGACTCTTGCCGCGTTCTTTATTCCCTCTTTCAGTTCATCCAGTATGTTACCTTCTCTTTCCAACAATGTTCTTAGATATTTTTACTTCTCTACTTGCTCTATATTTTCTGGATTCAGTTCTATATTGATTCTCTTGTTTTCGCTATTTATCGTCATAACTTTTGTTTTACCTATGTTTATTTTTAGTCTTCTCTTTTTTTAAATTCTTGTAGTCCTCTATCTGCTGATGCATATATCACCAAGTCGTCAGCGAAGGCACACTCGGACAGGTAAACTGGCGTTAGTCTAATACATCATAACATATCCCTGAATAATCGTGCGACGAGATAATTTGACAAAAATATTTATACTCAAACTACTAAAAACCATATGTGCCTAGGATTATATTAAACATTATCTTATCTAGCATTGAAAACGTGTTAATGGAGTGAAGTGTATTTTTATAGCCGAAACTATTAATTTACGCATCCTTGTAATAGACCAAACAATAGCGTACTAAAACAAATATTTGCATAGATCTATACGTAGTGTATGCTATATACATAGTTTATATATAATGCAAACAATGGAAAAAAGTACTATTTATATTCACGCCTATGCCCCCCGAATTGGCGCTTGGGGCCAATGTGTTTAGATATGTAGAAAATATTAGTTTTTGCGTTTTGTGGAATCTATATTTAGTTTGACGGTTAACTATTATTAGTATTGCTATATTGTATTAGGACATTATTGTTATTTACTAGGACGATCTTCTTGATAGCTTGAAGTGCCATATGCTAGCTTATGTTGATGATGCCAAGATTTACAACACAATTTTTGGATATAATAACAAATAGTTACTCCACGTCAATCTGAATACAATGTCTGGTGCTTAGCTAATAAACTGAAACTCAATGTCAATCAACGTCAAAGGATCACATACACCAGAAAAACTAATGCACTTGCTTCTTCATACTTTATTGATGATCAAATTCTGAGCCACGTGGATACATTTAATGTTCTGGGTGTGATGTGGAATGTGGTGTTTGACAAACAGAAATAAGTTTTTGCAATCACATTGATTACATTTCATGTTCAACATCTAAATGATTAATATTTATTTTGAGAAATTGTGAAACGTGCCTTTACAATAATAGAATGCATTTACTTGACCTTCGTGGTCAGCTGCCCGGAGTGTTGTTTTATAATTTGGTCAACATAATGTATAATATGGCCAGAAACTTCCGATTGAAACGATTCAATACGAGAAACTTCTTCGCCCCGTTGGAATTGGCGTTTAGTTGTGCCTTGACGAGCGATGAGCGCATACCGTTATACCCAACGGCACTATATTGTATTACGCAAATTCAATATGAATTCGGTTGAAGAGCTTTTAATAATCCCTTCTTCAAGACGGAGTTATGAAGATAAAGATGTTTCGTAGAAATCTAGTTACGAAAAAAACAGGATTATTCCGTTTTCCATGCTTGCTACTTAAAGGTGAACTTTCATGGAGCTCCAAAGGGGTAAAAAATTTGGGGCATTTGAAGGAGTATATTAAAAGATACCGTGAAAATAAAACCCACATCATGAACATTCTTAATGTCGCGAATATCGCTCGACCGAACATTGCCACTCACGAATATGGCGCTTATAGAAAATCAACTCAGAAATATAATCAATAGGTGAAGAAAAACAGATATATTTTGTCAAAAATTATTGATTGTATTGATAATTTAAATTGGTGCTTTGCGAACATTACGAATCAGTGTCATCAACCAATCCTGCAACATTTAGAGAGTTAGTTGAGCTCTATTCACGCTGTCCATTAGCGTGGATAGAGCAATGCATATGGGCATGTTTTTTTCTCTGTTGTGTAACTTGGCCATAGGGCGAAATCATTCTTAAGAACCACGCAAGAACGGTTAAATGTTATGGAATCTTATGCTATGTTCTTAAGAGAACACGATTAGTGTCAAAATAGTATTAAAAACTTTAATTCTATAATTATAGGCAAATTTCTGAGTTACAAGAATCGTCGCATCATGGACTATCTTTTCCGCAATTAATAAAAATTAGGTTAAGAATTTCTCATTAATTTATATTTATTTTTGTGCGGCCTTTACCCCTAAAAACCCACGAGCTGCCGCAATATACATTGCAATACCTACTACAGATTTGACTTTTATGTTGCACTAACCTCAGAATACGTTAATGTCAGAATGTGACCTTAACGCATAAATGTTTTAAATGTTGTTATGAC
Organism: Osmoderma eremita; assembly: GCA_031763485.1. Classification (NCBI taxonomy): domain Eukaryota; kingdom Metazoa; phylum Arthropoda; class Insecta; order Coleoptera; family Scarabaeidae; genus Osmoderma; species Osmoderma eremita. The sequence goes on from JARFOC010000051.1 coordinate 174,990, forward strand.
AGCTGGGTTCGTTTGTTAGATCTGATGGATGTAACCAGGCAACTTTTCGAAATATGACAATACTACATATATTGAAATTGATAAGTTTAATTTGTAAATGTTTAAATCTTGACAGTGGATAAGAATTTAGAATTTTGAAAACGGTTACTATGTAATAGAGCTACAAGAATTTTGACAATATCTCAAAATTAACTTTATAAATACCTTAAATATTTTGTTGTGTATATGTGTATAGTGTTGCAACCCTTTTCTTTCTTCAGACTTCCTTCACCCCTTTCCATTTACTGCAACCACCAATATTACTCCAACCTTCTTCTATTTCGGCAGATTCTTTTAATTCACCATTTACTATGGTTTAAATTGATTGCTTGTAATTCTCGCCTGACATGTATCAAAATTATCACTTGACGCCCTTTTGTTTATCCCCCTTTTCTCCGTCGTGTAGTAACGCGCCACCGTGCCGTACTCGTACGATGTTTTGTTTCGCCGGTGTCCAGAAAAATTCCGCCGTGCTACTCGTCAAAGGTTGCTGCCATCAATGCCAACTTCGACCGACGGAACTATATTGGTGGTAATTTTCTGGGCTGGTTTCTCGGGTAGTTGATTTGCAAATATCTTCCAAAAACCGCTTTGTTTTATGTTATGTTATGTGTGAGAATGTATTGTGATTTTACAATGTATTTGAAAAATAAATATTCTTTTACGTAGTAACATTATTTAGTCCCAATATTTGCCTCTGACTGAACTTAGCTTATCTATACTACCCACCGCATAGGATTCTTGTTGACTGACCTTATTGAATACTATTGCTGAGTTATTTAAAAAAGCACTTAAATAGCTAAAATAGCTTTAGCATTGCTCTAATCCTGACCAGGATATTGTGTTGAACATAAATCCTAAAAATTGATTTTATTTATTTGGAAATCGAAATGAAGTGGCATTTCGATTTCCAAATAAATTTCCTCGCCATTGGTGTGGTAATAACAACTATTGCATGTAGTTGTGCAAGGCAATATTGCAAACTATTTCTCTTAAGATGTGTATAGCAAATATCCTTTCGCACACAATTTAATGTGATGTATGCAAAATTTACACCTTCATAGTAATTTATTGCATTTGAACTCGTTGTAAAGTGGAAAAAAATGATAACATAAATGATATAAGATAGAATTCGTACAAATTAAATTCAGCTAATTGCGACAGAACTAGCAAGAACTTTAGAGGATAATTTGAAAACAAAATTTAAAAAAAGTATAACGGTTGGTGTTAGGTACATCTGTTTACATAATAATGTATTCTAAAATGTAGTAAATTACAGAATAATTACGAAGGTGAACATATATCTTTGAGAGGCACACACCTCACATTTAACCAAATACAATACTTGAAAACAACATTTTGCACTTTACTCTAAACAATTAGCTCATTAATTGTTACAAAATATACACACATTAAATGTTATATTAAAGAATGTACCATATTTAAAACATAATTTTAATTGATCCACAAATACTTACTAGGATCTTCGAGGTTTATAATGCTATCTAGAGTTATCTAAATTTTCTCTTTGCTTTCATTCGAATTAACCCTACAACTTAAATGGATACCTACTTAATGCAAACAAAACGCCGAAATACGTATTCAGTAATTTAGTTTATTTGGTGACGTGCCTACGGTAAAAAGCTGGGAGGAAGTAAATCTTGTGAGCAACTCCTAATTTCACCCTCCACGAGAACTTTGTCACACCGCTGTCTCAACTTTACACCAAAACAAGGAAGCGGGCCCGTTTAAAAGGTCTTGACAGCTTTTACGTTCCAGGCAAACTTGACTCACCATTAATTTAATTTCTGCTGCATTCATTTGCGTTTAAGGTGTCAAAGGTACGTTTTACTAAACCCTCAAGATACACTTATTAACAGTATGTACGTAGTCGGCTATAAACACGAAACTTTAGCATTTTGGAAGCTTAGGAGAATCCTTAACCTCAAGTAATAATTAATATAATTTGGTTATACCAGTTTCGGACAATTCCAATTTCTCTAAAGAATTTTATACGCCGTGGGCTTAGTTTTATCTAGTAGAATTTTTTATTTCTGGTTCTTCTAGGTTCAATATTGTTACTCGAAACAGCATCCGACAGTCGCTCAGTAGTGGAGTTTGTGGCGTTCAATTGAATCAATTTTGTGACTATTTGAGTAGGCGTAATACCTAGCCAGTGCACTTCAAATACTTGTAAACTATCTTAAAAATTTAGACCAGGCAAATATACGTTCCAAGAAATCGGCCGAAATGGTACATATTTTAAGAACAAAATTTTTGGAGGTTAATACTGGGAAAACTCTCGCGGCATGTTATGCGTATATTACATCAAGGTTGGCACAAAGAATATTTTTTATTTGGGTAACTGAAAATTTATTTGTGGTATGTAGAATTCCAGATATTGAGTATTAATGATACCAGCCCACCACAATTCTTCAAAGAAACCTTAGATTATAACATAAATAATACGCATTATTATTACATTGCATTATTAATTATTAATAATTAATAATTGCCTAATTAACAAGACGAGCCCTAGAGAAATGTATAAGAAGTTGAAATTATTATTAACAGACGGTCGTCCTAAACAATAGGAATCATATTCAAAAACCAACGAGTTAATGGAGATATTGTTATAGCACACGTTTATTCATGTTAAGTATAGAGAACATAGTAAAAGGGATGCCCAGAACAAATGATTTTACATATGGCAATGATGTCCAAGGTATTGAAGAAAAAACACTATACAAATTCGAAACCATTACTATGGCGGTGTAAAATGTGTGCTCAAAAATATGAAAAATACTGGATATGTTGCAAGCAATGGAATAACTGGAATGGTGTTACAGAATGTATGTACAAACTCGGGCAAACACTTCTTGATATAACTAACACTTCACTGGAAACGTGTGTATTTTCTGAGGATTAGAACACATCCTACATAGTGCGGGTGCCAAAAATTAATGAAACACAACTATGTGAAGAATTCAGACCAATTAATACTCCGCCCTGCTAGGAGAAGATTTTGGAATCTTGTGTACGGAACCAATTATACGACTACTGCAAGAGAATCAATGTTGTATCTCAGATACAGTCAGGTTTCAAATGGGGACACTCCTGTAAAACGGTATTAGTTAGTATATGTGACAAATTATTAAAAGCTATAGACAATAGATAACTAGTTTTAACGGTATCTCTGGATTTCAGTAGAACATTTGAAAGTATTACTTGGCAAGTATTATTAAGAAAAATAGAAAAGATAGGTATTAGCGATAAAGCTAAGGAATGGCTTACTTTATATGGTGTTCCGCAAGGAGCCGTGTTGGCACAACTGCTGTTCAATTTTTATCTTAATGATTTAATTTCTGCAGTATATATCAGTAATTGCGAAGTACATATGTTTGTTAATGATACTATGCTGTATGTCTGTTAGAAATAATTAATTCTGAACCAGCCACTCTACATACATGGATATGTAATAACATTATAGATTAGTAGGTGCCAATTGAATAATACAGATGGATATATATGAACAATAGTGAACTAGAGAAAGTAGATAGTATTAAACATTTAGGAGTAGTTTTGGATAAAAACTTATTATTTAAAGTTAACACTAAATTCAAAATGCATAAAATATCAAAGAAAAGTTTACCTTTTAAATAGAATAGGAAAAAAACATGAGTATATATGTTAGGTTTTTCATATTGCGCCACACCTGGTTTACTATTCTACTATATTATTTAATCTAAACAACGAAACCCAGCAGTTACAGAAAATGCAAAACAGGATTTGAATTTCGAAATCTATTCCTGATACGATTTTCCAGATTCTGCCTATTATTTATTGGTTTAGAATAAATATCGGATTTAATCTTGCTTCAAAGATAAAAATCTAACGCGAAAGATAGGGCGATTGCATAGGCCACCTGCAAGGGCCACGGCACCCTATCCATAGATTTCCAAAAAAATAATCTGCTGTGTTATTACTGATAATTCAAAAATAAGCTATTGGGGACAAAGATTTATTAAGATATTTTATGCAGAATTGTATTCATCAGGTATTTTCATTGTTCTACTACTTTGTAAACCGATTAACATAACAGTAACAGTCCCCTAATATCTATAGTTTAACAAATTGAACTGTAGCAGTCCGTATGACAAAAGTTTGTGCGCCTCTTAACGATTAAGTAATTAATGCTTTTTCCTCCCGTATGTCATTAAAGAAGAAACAAAAAAAATGATGGATGGCAAAATTTCTTTTCTACAAAATAAATGAGCAGAAAGCTTCCAATATAGTTCAGGATTCCTTTAACCCGAAAGCAGGCAACGGATGCATTGTCTACTTTAATCGAACAACAAAAGTTTTTATCCGCAGGGATAATAGGTACTGGGCAGAGTCGAAAGCGATCTATTCACCAATTTTATTTTTTTACGTTGGGCAGTAATAAAAACGTAAAATTTTTCCCTTGGGATTAATATTTTACTTGTACAACATAACGTAAACAGCTTAGGTACTTCTACAATTATTCCAGTAACATACACCATTGGAATTAGTGTTGGTGAATCGTCTTTCCAACGATCGTTGAAATGATAGTTCATTTATAATTGTGAAAAATCTTTTGAATAATCATTAAAAAGTTAGCAGATATAGTATTTCCGACTATATTCACATTTGCTGTCATAATTTTTTGTTAAAGACAATTAAAGTGTACCTTATGTCATAGCAGCTAATAAGCTACTTTGGAGCAAATTCTTTTATCAAAAAAGAGCTCAAGGAATTGTAGGCTATACTGTTCTTCTTCTTCTTTTTTTCCTTCTTCTCTTATCCTCTTGCCCCCTTAGGATGTCGGATTGGAGGTCCAATTTTTCCATGCTTCTGGATTCATCGCGAACCTTCTCATCTCTATCATTGATCCGCCTCTCCTCGTACCCATCTGTTCAATCTTTTGCGGCCACAAATATATTTTACTACAACAAAAAAGCTTTAAAATTAAAAAAAGCTCCTGTTTTTGCCCACCCTAGGCGTAGTAACATGGATTTGACGGTTTTGTTAATTAAAAATTACAGCTTAGTCCGTTATTGTGTTATATCTTCATCTTTTCGAGTTTAATTAATAAGTTCCGCTTTATTTATAGAAATCTACATAAAAATTCACTGTTAATATATTTAGCGTCCTCTCTGATGACAATCGGACACTGTACTAGCGCAAGCGTGTATCTAAACGCATCGATTTAGAAGCGCTTCGTTTTCGGAGCTTCAGTCCCTTTTGCGCCTTACGGTACGTAGTGCGCAACACGCTTCGCTCTTCTGTATTGTTGGTCCGTTGCATCTATACGCGAAATTATGGTACGATTATGTTTATTTATTATAAGTCAGACAGATTTATGATTGCCGATTTCGTTTTCAGTATGGATTCGTGAACTATGCCCTCGAATTGCTTGTTATAAAAAGTTTCGGCGAGGAAATATGGGAGAAGATAAAGTAAGTTTCGTACTGTATGGATTATTTACACGTAGACGAGGTGCTAAGCTCTGTAATAAATTTACTTGCCGAGATATTGGAATTGGCGCGCGAAATTCATACACGTTATATGACAAAAACGTATTAGGTATGAAGGTATTTAAATCAATCTTCATCTTGATAAATATAATAGTAAATTAATTGCGTAGTATTGCGCTGATTTATTAATACAAGTCCTTAATCAAAATTTTATGGAATTTCAACACTACTTCAGTTTCTATTGAACTTAAATTAGGCACGTCTGATATTAAAGCTTTGTTACATCTATAAGAGAAAATTGAATACATGTTTGGTTTAGCAATTTTATATTTAGAATAAACGCAATTAATTATAAATAAAAATATAGTAGAGTCACTGTATTTAAGCATGAAGTTTTAAATGTTGCATCTATCTACACAATATAAGGATACAAACAACTACATAGTGGTATGTGTAAAATTCATTTATATAAACTGAATCTATCTAATTGTAAGACACCGTATACCAAAACCTAATAGTTTCATAAATATTCCAGTCTCCGCAACAAATGAGTATTTGCTGGAAGTCAATATTTCATATGCAGTTATTTCTCTTTAATTATACTTTGGCAATGCATTGTGGCCTAGTTGAATATGAGATTCACCATCTCCAAAATAACAAATCTCGTTTTGTTGTTTTTTTTTTCAAATGGACAGTCTGTATATTCTGGAACTGAATCTAGTTCTTACTGTTTCCACTCTATTCAAAAATAGTAATAAATTGTAATAAATGAGAAACTATTGTTCAGGTTTTGATCAGCATAAAAACTACCAATCCACTGATCAGTCGTTTTGTAGCTCCAGTAAGGTCTACAACAAATGGTTCGGTAAATCGAAAAATGTTAAGTTTAGGAATGATCTAGAGGATCGAAATGTATCTCGCATGTACATTCATTGATACAAAAATATTTATTTTGTAACTACAACGTAGAAATTTACTGTACACGCTGTGTATAAATTGGCGTAAGAGCTACAGGCAACCCCAATCTTCTTTCTGTTCTGAATCTAAAATTTCAATGTTAAAATATTGTGTCATGTTTCAAGGACCATTTGAACAAAACATACATTTGGCAGCACTGTACCCTCATATTACTGTGATAATAGGTACCGTAATATTTCCTGATTTTGGAAAACATTTTACTCGACATTAGTAGTATCGGATGTGTGAATTTTATGTTTTAATTCTACACACTAAGCGAGTTATGATTTGTTTTTTAAATTACTTACGTATTGTTAAAAAAATACACATTGAAAAATGCTAACTTACAGTGTATTTTATAACAAAATTCATCGATTTTTGAATATTTATCTGATAGTAAATCAGTGACAGACACTTATGTAATTATTCGAATTGAAGTCTGTCTGTTTCTAAACTTAGGTGCAATCTACGAGGAATCGTCTATAGTACTCGTTCGAGCCTTTAATTTCTAGTACTACCGTTTTAATCCTGTCTCTAAGTTCGTCAGGGTTTTGTTATATAACCTTTCTCTTTGATGAAACCCCAAACAAAAAAGTCTGAAGAATTGAGATCGGGAGATCACGTAGACCATAGGATAGGGCCGCAGTCACCAATCGATCTATTTGGGAAGTGTTCATCTAACCACCCTCTTACATTACGAGCAAAGTGGGTAGGAACTCCATCATGCATGGATCAATAATTTCATCCAATACATTGAGGTATCTATTGGCATCGGACGATTTGGTAGATAAATTGACCCACTTATTCATTTATTATGACAAGCTAAACCTTAATGGACCTTGTGGCCGTTTTCCTGAAATTAATGCGGATTTTAACCGCGCAATGGTGAAGATTACGGGTATTAAATACGCCATTTCTGCACTGAAAAAAAGGAATTTGTTAAGTCAATCGAAATGTTGATCATTTTGGGTGAATTCAAAAAATTTTCGTTTAAAGTAAACATTTCAAACTATTACTTTAAACAAAAATTCTTCCAATTTACCTAAAAATGATCCACACTTCGATTGCTGGTTGATTTGACAAATTCCTTTTTCTCGGTGTGGTAAACATTGACTCATCGCTCCAAAGAATACATTTTCAAATGCCGCCATTTTCTTAAATACTATTTAAGTTTGTATTGCAAAAAATTAATCGTAATATGTTATCGTTCTCATAGAGCGGCTAAACTTTCGAAATATGGTATAAATGAATCTTGTTGCTGGGTATATTTAATGCTGAAGCTAACTAATAAAGGGATATTCTTGTAATGTGCCTAGAATTTGCTCTTCTAGTTGTATTGTACGCCTTTGTCTTAGTCGATCAGCATTAGCATTTCTCATATTAAATGAATCAGCTTCATCAACGTTGATTGACGTTGATCCAGCCTTCGAAACACATTTCCACTAGAGACATATGCGAGAACATCGCATACTATTGCTCAAACCGGAAGCATCGGTTTGGGAAACGTATGCGATATTCTCGTTCTACCGTATTGGCATTTCCATTACAGAAACTGTACCGTAAATGTAACTGAATGTAAAATCCATTATGAGTGAACAAAATAATAGCAAAAGAACGATAAAAACACAGAAACACAAGAACTAATCAACACTACACAAATAATCACGAAAAAGGCAGAGGTTACGCAAAGGTTTAACACAAAAATCGAATTAAATACTTAAATGTCAATATTTTCCTGATTGAAATCACATTACAATACAAATTTCTTATTTCACACCATTACTAAATGTGTTTTTCGAGAAAGTATATTGGTGACGAAATGTTAAACTTTGAACTGAAAAAGAAAGCGATTACGAAAAAATAGTTCTGAAAATACTTTTTAATTCCAAATTGCAGCTGTATCTATCAACAGATATCGAACAATAACGCTAATATGTGGACTAAAAGTCTTCGAGACTTCGAGAACCTCGTGAAGGTATATGGTACAATATTTTGATATTGAGACTCTATTCAGAATTTTACAAAGGACAACGCCATCTGTAACTATTGCGCCAATTTATATATACTAAGGTTTTTACTTTTATACTATTTTGTATTTTTCAAAATTTATGAATTTACATTCATGTGTTATAATGTAAATATACACTACATACTCTTTAAAACACAGTCCTAAATATTTCAAGTAATAAAAAACATTTTAGATAAGTTCACTTACAAAAGTAAACGATGTAGTAACAATAATAAAATTTGTTTCCCTTCACTTGCCTAATACGTGGTTTACGTGTGATAAGAGTTTCAAATTAAAAGTACTTAATCCTTACTTAATAATCTATTGAGGTTTTAATAGAAGTTAGTTATTACTAATCAAGAAATTTGTGTAGAGTAATATTTTAGCAAACTATATTTATATTTAATCAATTGAAACAATGCTATTTCCTACTTAGGAAAGATGCGGAGGTGCAAATGGAAGGTCAATTTCTAGTACGCCAAATATACGAAGATGAACTCACTTACAACATAATTTCATCCGCTGTTGAAACTCTTCGTAAGTCATCTCATAATCAACTAATAATCTAATATCTAATAATACTGCGTTGCAGAAATTCCTGCTACTGCAATATTGGAATTATTCGGCAAAACATTTTTCGAATTTTGTCAAGATTCTGGATATGATAAGATACTGCAAGTATTGGGGGCAACGCCAAGGGATTTTTTGCAGGTATGTTTTAATGTTATTAATTTAGCAATCTTATGTACTGACACGCCTTATTATCTGTTTGCACTAAATGCTAACTTTTCAATTGTTTAAGTATGTTTTCGCATTTAACAGATTAAAATAACTTACCTTGAATCAGAACCTTGTATAACTGATGGGTGGTTTTCGGAACTTGTAACGTACAATATAATAATTGTCTGCATACTATCAACACCCATAAGCGTACACTTGCAACCTTCAATACACAATTTCACATAACTATATGTAATTAATTGAATCGATCATAAATGTAAATTCGCTCACCTAAATTAGAATTATTAAAGTTGTTATAGCTAACCATAAACAAGATCTAATGTACTAATTACACAATGAAATGAATTACTTTAATGCATGGCAATATTTACGGGCATGATGTAATTGTACATGTTTAACAACAATATTACACCTATAACTTTCACGTAGAGATTGACAATATACCTCTGCAGAAAAATATTCAATAACAAATGTTAACTAACAGAAAAGAAATCTTTATTTTTGACGAATTGTCAGTAAAACCAGTAAACTTAGTATTTTGTACGATTCCAGGGTTTACTTAAAATATATGTGAATACGTATTATATTTATTACTATATTATACAGGGTGTTTAGGGTCTTGTGATTTTATTTTCAAAAGGTTATTAAATATCTTAAAATAAGGTCATTCACGTAAAAATATCTTAACAAAGTTGATTAACAGAGATATTGCTAAAAAAAAATTGTAGTTTTTATTTTAAGCGGTAATTAAGCATATTCATTTAAAAATATTTTTTCATGTTTTTCATAGAATACACCTCACACCAGTTGTTCAAAGTTTTCGCCGTGTTGTTGAACGCAAAGTCTTGTTCGACGTACCTATTAATTGACATAATTTACTAGGCCTTGGTCTTGCCGTCGAATTGGCACCACATCTGCCTCAAGCGGTTACGAAAATCATCAAAATCAATTATGTCGTTGGTGTATGCCATGGTCTTCATAAGGCCCCATAAGTAGAAATGAAGGGGGTTATGCTCGGGTGACCGAGGAGGCCATGGCATAGCTCCACCTCGATCAATCCACTTATTTTCAAAAACATTATCTAAAAGTTGGCGAACTAATCGATTAAAATGCGGCGGTGCGCCATCGTGAAGAAACCACATTCAAAGGAACTTCTTCCATCAAATGATTTTGCAAAAACAAGAGATAATCATATGCATTCATTCGATTTGGCAACACAAATGGGACAATAAGTTGTCCGTTGACCAGTCCGGCCAAAACATTTATCGAAAATCTATGCTGGAAGTGATTATGACGAACAGCATGTGGATTTTCCACAGCCCAAATATGAATATTACGACAGTTATTTATGCCGTTACGTGTAAACGTT
>JARFOC010000051.1:186784-219019 GCA_031763485.1 Osmoderma eremita
ACCAAAAGGCGAATGAAAGGACATTAAATATGAATATTTTATGTATTATTTTTTCTTTCTTAAAATTTTACAAAAAAAGTGAGGTTATAACTGGCTCTATTACTCTATAAACCTCACGTCTCCCACTCGGTGTTTATGGAGCGTTCTTCGAACGATTAAAAAGGTAATCTATTTGCTTCGTTTGTAATAAACGAACGCCAAGATACAAATAGTTCTCACAGAACGAATAAACGAAGGCAGCTAAAGTAAATTTAATAGCAAAATTCAAATTTGACGCAATTATTTTTAGTATCTTCAACATAAGAATATTAAAATACCAATTAGTGTAATAGAAAATTGTAGGTAATTTCATGCTTTAATATTGAAGTTACTAAAAATAATAGCGGCAAATTTGAATTTTGCTATGTGGATACCCTGTATATCATTTCATTTTTTTAGATAAAGCATATATTTGATGAAGTAAATCCAAATTTATTTTAATTTAATAACACACTCAATATAATATTAGGAATATGGATGAAATAAATAATACAAAGTCATACATTGATAATTGTATTCTTTATTTAAGAAATCAGTCTTTTGCATCAGTTTTTTGGCCAACAATTGATGGCAACTCGTATCACACAGACAATCACAAAACATGCACAAGTCACAAAGTTTTCATTTTTTATAACCGACACAAACTGCGGCTTTAGAGGTTCAACTTATTTTGAGATTATTAAATCAAATTGTATAGTAAAGACCAGACTAGAAATCCAATATCAAAACTTATTTTTGCAAAAGATTTGTAATTTCTGACTACCTGAAAACATTAAACGTGCTCGTAAATTTATGCGACCTAAAAATTGTGACTTAGATATGAATCGAACAAAAAAAAAACGAAGATAGTACAGTCTTAAACAAGTAGTAATAACAATACAATGATACGTTCTACATGTGAAAATGTATAGTATATAAATATATATTTCAATGGGCAAACGTGTATAAAAAACAGAAGTTAACAAATACGTACTTATAATTAAATAAAATCGAGTAAACACAAATATTTTTTCTATTAAATATAAAACTCTGCCAGCAGTGTAGTCTATCAACATATAAAGCTAAATATGTATCATGTATGTATGTGTATATACAGTACAATTAAAAATTCCTATTTAGATATGTATAAGGGAAATTACTAAATGTATCATAGTAAAGGGACATCAAATTGTATTTAATAAAATTTCCGACAATGGCGAATTTTTAATAGTCTGTATATAAATACAGCTAGATTGGGTCACACATGCACAACACAAATTTATTTTAATTATTTCTTTATTGGCGTTCGTACTTTAGGAATCCCTAAGAGAATTAACAAAGTATTAAAATAAATATATTTAAAATATGTATATAGGCCATATAATTCTCCACGCAGTATAGTTATATATAATATGGTCAAATTTGATAATATAAACATTTGAAAGTAGAGTTACTTACTGCAAATACCTCATCCAGATTGTGTAGTAGATAATTCGGATTTATAAAATAACAAAATATCACACTATATAAATGTATGGGCACGTGTTATGAAACGAATATACACAAAAACATATGTGCCGCAGTAATCGTATATTTAAAACCAGGCGGAATTACGCAGGCAGCTAAGTATAAATAAAGAGCCAACATCCCATACAGGTAATTAGATTATTATAGATCTGTAATTTGTTGTTAAAATTCCACGGGAAACTATTTTATAGACAAACTTACTCCAAAAATGCTATATTAGGCATACCGGTTTATGATCATTCCCCTGTTTTTAAATTTCGTCAAAAATCACAATAAAAATAGATTTAATAAACATTAAGGCCCTAAAGCATGTTCCATCATTTGTAAACACAAAGACTCCAGGCTACTTTCAATATCCACATTCTTCAACAGTGCCTTTTTATTCTTAGATTCGAGTTCGACATCTTGAAATCTCACATGATGACCGTTGGAGGTGTGTTGCGTTTCACAACTTAGCATCTGTATATTTTGCATGGGCAAAACCGATTGAAATATATTATTCAAAGCTATGCTTCCTACTGAATGTCTGTGAGCTGCTGCACCGGAATTTTTCTGCATATTTGGATACGAAGAACTTTTTTGGCTGTATATCTGTTGAAGAGAGCTGTCTATAGCGGGCGATAAGTACGGTGATGGCATACCGTGATTCCTTACGAAAAATAATATCAAAATATTACAAGAGCATAGAAACTGTAATTACAATAGTGAAAATTATAATGGCTAAGATACTGGTTTAAATAAAATTATTAAAATAAAGGTATTTTAACGCAGTATGTCAATTAAGTGAAGCATCCTCAATATTACGTGCCTCCCTTATACACGCATGCTCAGCTCTCACGAGATACATTGTACGTAGCGCGATCTGGCATAATTGCATTCTAACAAGTGATCGTCGATTTCGGATACACTATGTTAGTTTATACAATCGTAGAGAAGGTACAAATCATAACATGGTACTTTGGTGGAATTTCCTACCAAAGCACAGTCAATCTATTTGCCTTAGAGTACGTGGATCGTCATATTCCTTCGCATTCGACGATTGAAATGATCGTCAAAGCGTTTATACAATACGGCTGTCCCGTGCATAACACCAGATTAGTAATGTAGTTTTTAGAAAACAACTTTCCTAATCGTGTTATTGCCGGGAAGGCTAGGATGAGATGGCCACCCCGATCACCAGACTTTAATCCCTGCGAATTTGTTGGGGTTATGTCAAACACAATCTTCAGTTTTGCAACAATAGCGTGCTTGCAACAGTTGCAAGTAGAACTGTTGAGAATTTTGCGACAATAACCTCTAGAAATCTCGAGGCAGTGAGGCGGGAATTTTGCCATAAACTCGGCTATTGTATCCCCCGTTCCGTTGTGGACATACGTGTATACATAAATATACTTAGCGTTTTATACAACATAAAACGTGTGGGAAGCAAATCAAATTATATTTATCTTTATATGATACTACGTTACGTAGTGGCTTCTCCTTTATTTTTGCTTTAATTTTTAAATAAAACTAGTTCAATTTTAATTACTAGCATACGCTTATAACGTAAAATGCCCTTTATTTCACTTTATTCATTGTTGTGTTTTATTACTGCTACTGCTAACAACGTTAATACACAACAAATTTAATAAAAATTGGTACTCCAAAGGCGCCCTCTATGACGAAGGGAGGGTACTAAAACTAATACCAATTAACTATGGAGAAGAAAAGTGATGACGTCGATTTGTTTTGTTTGGAAATCTACGCAGTGCCGCCAACACCGTAAAATGATTAAGAGAACGATAATACAAGTAAAAGAGCAGCGGTCACAGAACAGGAAAACAGCACACAAAAGTTCTACAAAGTAATACAAGAATCAGCATTGGAATGACAAGAGGTAGATTTGTATAGGTTAATTTAAGTCACGTGTTTCTTGGTTTAGAAACTTAGTGTCGCCAAGAGCGTAAAATGATTAAAAATTCGTATATTAATCATTTAACCGTTGGCCAGACTAGGCAGGTTTCCACAGAAAATGTACGTCACACTTTTCTTCTCTATTCCACTTTCCGAATCCTGCGACTAACTTTTGAAATCAGGAAATATTGTGGCTTGCTGCTATGCCAGTAGCTATGAACAGTTGTAGTAAGAAGAAATGTAATATAGAAAGCTCGTATTTCAAAAAAACTATAACAGCATAAAACTAGAAATTTATTCAGTTCCTCAAAATGGTTACTCTAACTAAAGGCATGCTAATATCTTACATTATTTTTTATTTCTATAGTGAAAAGACGTTAATGCGTTAATACAACTTACCTATGACTACTATTGTGCTGTTGGCGGTAAGTATACGAAGGGATGTGATTCACATGTACTAATTGCTCTCGCCACATTGATAATCGTCGTTTCTGATCGTCATTAAAAACATCCGAATTTTCAACTCGTTCGCTTAAAGACATGAATAATAAGAAACATTCCTCAGACGTTTGGCGACGCATTAGCAATTGGGTACAAACTGCGAACAAATAAATGTATAATAGATAACAAAATTACTAAAATTAGAAGTTTGTAATATCTCAAGTCTCAACTGTAAATGATCTCTCAGTGCAAAATCGACTGCGTCCACTATTACGTATCAAACGTGCTGAACGTATAACATTTTCATTCATTGCATTATCTTTAAGGAAAGTGCAACGAGTTACTTCTGTGTGTATATTTCGATAACAGAGTACGTAGCACCAGTTTGAAAGGCGTCAGCCTATTCAGAGTATCGTCTTGGGATGCCTCAAACCAATACCAACGAAAAATTTATTTCTAATGGTCGGAATTGATCCACCTGGGATGAAGACACGTAAATACGAGGGTTGAAAAAAAGCAAGAAGATTCTCGTTAATCATTATACCGCTACGATCAAGGAGTTGCCATTCGAGGTCACAAACGTTTGTCTCCCAGAAAACCAGTCGCATCAGTAAATAGAAGGTGGACACGCAATTTAACATCAAGCAAGAATTGGCCTATGGAACGACCTTTCTTCTCCATCGTGGAAATCTCTGAAGAGATTGAGACGGGTCCCTAAGATTTGTGGAGCTGCTACCTGCAGGAACCCAAATATGTGAATGTAGATGTATCTAGCGTCCAGAACGTCTCATTGTTTGCACTTTATCAGGCGAATTACACACCTTAGAGAGTCTGCGAAAAGCAACTCACAGAGCCAAAATTGTAGCTAAATTTTGGGAATGTTTGTCATGACTTGGACGCGGTAAATAAATTACGAAAGCGTAGTCATGTATCGCCTTTTTGCATTTTGCACATACGATTAAAATTCCGAAAAGAGATTCGTTCGAAAAAAAAACGAATGATGTCATCGACTGGATTTGGCATACCGGGAATTCAATTTTTTATTACGTACGGTTAATAATAGTAAAGAAAATATAAATATGCTAATAAAGTCACGCGGTCAAACAGAATTTAATTACTTAGACGTCATTGGTTTTATAATATTCAGAAGCAGGCTTCTCACATTTTTCTTGAAAGTTACAAGCAACCCTTTTAGTGGCATATATTGTCAAGTCTATATACTTCGGCAATGCTCGAATATTTGGGAATTTCAATCAATTCTGGAATAACACTAGAACTGTGATTCTAAACAAAGTCACTGATAATGCACACTCGAGGTATAGAACTAATAAAAACTGAAAATACTGGATTCTTAAAAATCCTAACTTTCCAAGCATTGTGCATTGTGTAGAATAAATGCAATGTGATCAATATTTACAATATGTACAATACATAACAGTGGACACATATTTAAAAAAAATACAAAAAAACCCTTACCTTTACCCAACACTTTTACAAATAGCGAAGGAAGATCTTCTCCTGAAGTAACTTGCAAAGGTGTTTGTAAAATACTCTTTAATTTCTTCAACGCATTTAGTAAATCACCTCCATTCATCACTTCAGTCTCTAATTCCATTAACATTGTACTTCTCTCCCTAAGTTTCCCAATGCTTAGTAAAAGTTTATGACGTGCACCTTTTGTAATACCGATAGCTTGCAAGGATTCTTCCGTGAGACTCAACATTTGATCGTATGTCAGATTATTGAATACCCAACTATATTTGTGTAGTCGTAATGATTTTAACCATGACACAATGCTTTTCATTGCAGGTGAATTGTTTAGGGTTTGCAAATCCTGTAACCTGGTTTCAGAGCTGCTTGACTGTAAAGTAGCCGTTTTTAAAGCGAAACTCTTGTCACTAGATAGTGAATAGCTCCTAGGTTTAGAAGCATGTTGTAAATTTTCTTGTGACGACCACACATCAACTGTTGGAGTTAAGTTTTCATTTGAACTAGTTTGAGCAGGTGTTAAACTATTTGAACGCCTATTTAAACGGCAAGTATTAGTGTTTAATGTACATTGTTCTGGATTAGGGCTGACAGATTCATCACTTGATTCATTCACAGGAGAATGAATAAAATTTTCTGGTGAAACACGATTAAGCACATGTCTTAAAAGCTGCCTAAATGACTTTTTATCTTCCTTGTCGAAAGCGGGATGTACAAAAACGTAAGACATTATTTCCACACATTCGTTGTATATTTTAAATGGAGGAGTGACAAATTCGGTCAGTACTGTTTTTATAATATTCAAATAACAATCGGCTACTTCTTTATTGCCAGGTTTTAGTAACGGTAGATGTGTTAAAAGTGATGATAAAATTACTTGCCGTCTTTCCGACACTAAACTTGAAATGAAAGCAGGATCGTTGGCATTCTTCTCTAATATTTGAGCTTCGGCTGTGTTTGCAACAGATATGCATTGCTCCAATGCATGTTTTAAAAATTTTGCATTTGCATATGGTAATCCAACCATAAGATAATATAATGCTACAGTACGCTCACAACTGTCCCATTTATGAAATTTGACTCTCATCTCATTTAGTTGCTCACAAAATTCTGAATAGTCTCTCATTTCCATTTTCTGCAAGAAAGTCTAAGGTGAGATTACAACAAATCACGAATTTTATACTAGCATGCAGGAGAAAAAAACACAAAAAATACCTAGATTGTAATTAATAGTATCAAACAGGTACAGGAATCATTACAGCAGTAATGATTCAACAGACAACAAGCAAATGATTCGTAAGTTAGCTACTGCATCAGTAATTTCTTACCTTTTAATAAAAAATACTTCCGCTATTCATCACTCGATCTATATGACATAATAATGGAGTTTTCTCGTAATTGTTACCAAACTGCTAACTAATTCTACTTACTTATGACATATTTTTGGTGTACATTACTAGATTAGTATTAATTTAAACTACTTCAATAATAATTTACTACAACCACCACACACACCCAATACAACGAAGTTGTCAGTGGTGAATTGAAATGAAACTCGAAATTTACAAACATGTTAGCCAACATAAAAATGTTTTGTCTTAAAAATTTATATTACACCAAATTTATTATATAATTTCTGTGCGTGTTTGTTTTTGATCATTTTTATGCAGATTACGGATGTAACTATATGCACTTCTAAGTTTAGGATAACGTAAACAACGAACATCCATGAAATAAAGTACCTAATGATTTTTTATGCACATCTACTCTTTTATTATATTAATTATATCTGTTACTTCTGTCCAATTTTTTTTATTGTTTTCTGGAATATAGGCAACGTAAGTATTGTAATATTTGGTTAACAGTAACATAAAAAATATATAATAGCATTATGAAAAATTTAGAAAAGCAGGCATATTAGCTTGTTTAAAGATAAAACGATTTTCCATTGTACAACTTAATAGCATGCCTATTGACATAACAATTTAAGTAATTTGCATTTTACAAGACCCGATCTCCACAAATGAAATGTAGACGCCGGCATTTCTTCTAAATAAATAAATAAATCAGATTAGATTCTTTTAAATCCTAAAACGGAAAAACGTTATATTATGACTTTACAGAGTATACCTACATATATACACCTATGTAATCAATGTAATGTAGGTATAGTCACTATTCACTACATGAGTGTAGCCGTTTTAAATATTAAATAATAATACATTTCCTTCTTATTAAAATGATTATAACTAAAGAAGCGAATTTTACGCTGCACGTCAGGAGCGTAGTTATGGCGCGGTCCGCCAACATGGCTCCATTAATATATATTAATATATGGGCACAAGAACATGTGCAATGGGAAGAAGCAGAATTGAGTAATGTTCTGTTCACGGACGAGTCTAGGTTTGGGTTTCGATCAGATAGTAAAAGAGTAAGGGTTTGTTGTGCACCGGGAGAAGCAGCGAGAATCAGACACTTTCAGGAGGTCCATAATTTTAGAGGAGACTCTGTAATGGTTTGGGCCGGAATAATTCTCCAACACAAAACAGAACTCGTTTGCGTAGATGGAACAATGACTCAGCACCGGCAATTCTACAACCATTTGCACATATGGCCGGGCCAGATTCACGATATATGCATGACAATGCACGTCCACATACCCCTGGGAGAGTGACAAACTGGTTAACTGATGAACAAATTCATGTCCTACCATGGCCTCCTCAATCATCAGACCTTAACCCAATAGAGCATATGTGGGATCCAAAGAAGGCTAACACCGTTTATGGCGAATATTCAAGCCCGTCTTGAATTTGAAAATCTCCTAAGAGAGCAATGGAATTTGTTACCACAAGATGTCATTGATCGATGCATTTTAAGCATGCGCAGAAGATATCAGGCTGTTATTAATTCTAGAGATGGTAATACAGCGTATTAGGGCAAGACTGAAATCACCCAAAAAGTTTCCTTAAAAGTTGGAAAGAAATTTTATTCATGAATAATATTGTTATAAAATTACATTTTCAATAAAATTACTAAATATCTAATTGTTGTTTACATTTTTATGTACTTTTACGTTTCTCTGGTTGGTGATGTCAAGTTTCAAGCACAATTAACAGTACAGTAGGCCAACATTTCACGGTAAGTCGAAAATATTGCATGTTCCTGAGACCAGTTTGAGCAGTGTGTTTTAACATAGATTTTTATAGAATGAAGATATAATTAATATTATTATCAATTTCGTGTGTTTTATTACCTTTGTCTTTATGTTTTTATGGTTGTTTTATTATTAATATTTATTTACTTTTCCAAATCTAATCAAGCTAAATTTTTACTTTCAGGTCAATCTACACTCCTTCCAGATATGCCTTTAAGAAATGGTTGGGCATTTTCGCGACATTTTTTAGAATAATAATAATTGTCTGTATATTTTATCTTACGTTGTATCTGCATAAATATGTAAACGTGCCAATATTACTTACAGGAGTTAGTCTTGGTGTCAAAATTGTTCCTCGAAGAAATTTATCAGACAATATAGCAATGTATTGGAAAGACCAGAGAGAAAGTTAGGAAGATGATTAGCTTCTTAGGATAACTAGAGCTATTTTCTCAAAAACGATGATCAATTTGATAAACAAATACATCTTTGCATTACAGATAAACTTTTAAATGAGGTGACCCTCAACCATGGTATAACTTATTGGT
The DNA here is from genome assembly GCA_031763485.1 of Osmoderma eremita. Classification (NCBI taxonomy): domain Eukaryota; kingdom Metazoa; phylum Arthropoda; class Insecta; order Coleoptera; family Scarabaeidae; genus Osmoderma; species Osmoderma eremita. The sequence continues at coordinate 195,854 of JARFOC010000051.1, forward strand.
TAACTTATTAATTTGGGGTTGTCATCCCTGATGCTAAGAGGTTGAAGATATGATGATCGTTGGTTCTCCAAAAATTGTTGCATTCAATTTTAGGGATGCTCTAAAATAGGTGGAAAGGAGGAAATAAAATCAAAAAATTGTAAGATTAAATAGATCGTAGAACTAACACAAAAAAAACATCCTTACCACCTCAATGACTGAAAGACTCTAGATACGTATTTCGCCAACTAAGTTTCTATTCTCAGTAGGACCTACAAATGAAAAAAGGTTAGACTAAGTATCTCTTGGAAGATTTGCATTTAAATTGATTGCTTATTAAAGAAACTCACTACGAATTAAAAGAAACAATTTATGAGCCTGCGTACCCCAACTGATGAACTCGCTACTAAGGAGATGCGTTGACCAGCGCAAAGACAAAAGAAAAAAACCCTTCCGTTCTATTCACATGAAACCTCCGATCAAAAATGGCGCTCGCAACACCGTATATTTATTAAATGTAGAAATTATCTTCGTATTCTTCGTAGAAAGCTTAAGAATATTAAGAAATGAAAATGTTCTTCATTGTACGAATTTTTTCCTGTCGCTGCATATCACTACCTTGATTTTTCTATTTGGATCCATTGGATATTTTCTAGTATTCTTAAAATGGAAAATTTGTAGAACAACTTATATTTTTTTTTGTATATTCGATAGTCATGCGAGAAAGAAAAAGCAACTTTCAAATGTTAAATTATAACGTGGGCTGATGTTATTTTAACAAAAACAAAAAAATTTGCCACGTGAATTGAACAGGAAAATATTATATCGTGTACCTGTATGTTTAAGTTTTGTAAATAAACTTCATTCATCTTTATTATTATTATTATTTTATTGTAGGTATGTATTAGTACATAAAATGAGTAAGTTCTCAATACAAATATCTCATCACACCTAATTTGTATGCCTAGTATCCTGAACTATTGCGTAGTATTATTAGCCTTACAACCATTTGCTTTAATAGTCAAAGATTAAGTACGTTTCATTTTAAAATTACATTTCCCATTAAACTGGCATGTTTATTCTTTATTACGTTAATAAAATTCAAAGAAGTGTATCGTAATGTCATAAAGTAGCATTGTTATTTGATTAATTTAATGCCAAATATAACATTGCAGTAACTTTACAATAGAGTTATATGAATATAATTCAAAATGTATATGTTGTCCTAATAAAATCTAAAGGTTTCAATCAAAACAATTTTTTTAATTTGTACAGATTTCATACCATAGTACTTTAAATGAATACTTGGAAGATACATTGCAATTATGGTTAAATAAAACTATGTAAATCTACCAGATCAGTGTAAGCTAAAGAAAATATATTGAGAATATGTGTATATGCACGTGCATGCTAAAAAACGAATGTAATTAGAACTCCGGAGAGAGAATGTTTGGCACCTTTAGTCTCGCCCGTCATGGCAAAATAAACACAGAATTAGTGAAAGCACGTTACAATTACCAAGGTATAAAAGCCGGTCTCAAGTTCAAATCTATCATCAGTTCATCTAGATTCCAAAATAACAAGCAGGTGTACGATGAAGACTTTTGTAAGTATCGAATACCGAGAAAGTCGTAAATTTCTTTTTCGCCTACAACCTATTTACCTTAGAAACTAAATTTAAATAATCGACAAACAATTAACGAAACCTAATTTTTTTGCATTTCAGGTGTGTATTGTTTTATCATGTGCCGTTTTGGCCGTAAATGCTGGTTACTCCGGTAGTTACGGTGATGAGGAACACCATGCCGTTCATGAAACGGTGGAAGTCGAAAAACCTGTACCGATACCCGTCTATAAACACGTCACCGTTCCAATTTCCCAACCTATTCCTATTCCAATCGCTAAACCTGTAGCTATTCCCTTTGGAAATCCAATTCCTGTCCACATTAAAGTACCACAACCGATCCCCATTCCTGTTATTAAAACGATCACGATACCGGTGGAAAAACCAGTGCTCTTTCCGGTGTACAAATCTGTCCCGTATCCGGTAGAAAAGCCAGTGCCAATCAAAGTAGACAAACATGTACCGATCCCGGTGCAAAAACCGGTGGCCGTAAAAGTTCCGGTATATAAAACAATCTATCATCACAGCAAGCACCACTAGTTCATCTTCCGTCGAAATTTTATATAAGAAGACTGCCTTTTTCCCACCTATTACTATTTTCTTGCCGTTGTTATTTGTTGTTTTGTTATTGTTATATTTTGTATAGAAAAAAATAAAAGAATTTTTCATGAATAAGTATTATTTCTTAATTTAAAACATATACCTTGTCCTAAACTTATGATATGATTGATAGCATAAATTATTTTAAAAAAACATTAACGGAAGTCTATTGCCGGAAATATATTTTATTAATATTAATAAAATGGTGCTTATTCTAGTATTAGACCGATCTTTGAAAGTATATCAATTTCTTTTACCGTCACTTTCACCACAAGATAAGTAACGATATTTATTGCTTTCAAAAAGAAAGGCGGCACTTTTAGTAATCAATTTGACGCGGTCTGGTTGGCATTTATGTATGTACCTACCAAGGTACATATGTACGTACATCAAACATAAATAAGAAGAAAAACAACGCCAAAAATGTTCTCATACTTATGCTTCCTACATTATCTGATAATGGCTGTGGTTTAAAGGATGTAATACATTGTTGAATACAAAATTTCCAGAAACTATTTGCCAATATAATATCTCTTTATTTTCAAGATCAATACATGAAAAACTTCACAAAAAGAAATATAAAGATTCAATGAAACACTTGCAATTTTTAGTTAGTAGTGAAATTTCAACAGCAAATTTAAATTTGGAAAATTGCTGTACTCCTTTAATATTATTGAAGCTACCGTATCCTATTATTTTATACAGCTAGTATATTGAATACTTTTTTGAAATGTGGTTTGGTAGCAGTAAATAATTACGTAGCCTGGTATTGTAGGCGTGATTTATGGTATATGCAAAATGATGGATATTTTGGTAGAGGGAACAGTGTTCCCAATTTATATAGACATAATATTTTAATATTTAATGCATCTTAAACACTGACCGGCGCCAGGTTTTAAACCGTGTATTCCAGGTGTTCTCCTAGTAGAGCACTCCACATATAACTCTAGAAATAATTCTGATTTACTACTGATTTAATAAACTGTTTTTAAGATATCTATACTACAACTTTGCTTCGGATGAATGGCGAGTAGTTAATTTGAGCTAGCAGTTTAGAAACGAAGCCAAGGTGGTTTTTCCAGTTCCAGTTAGGGTCAAAAACTAAATCAGGTATTTTTGTTTCATCATTGAATTGCATGGATTAGAGATATTATTAGTAACCGCACCTGCATAAAGAATTATATTGTTCGCGCTTAGATATTGAGAGAAACCATTGATATATATTAAAAACAAAATTGGGCCTCTGACTGAGCCTTGGCGTATACATACTTCCAACTGGGCCGATTTTGATTGCATGTTATTGCAAGTAAATCTTTGTAAACGCCCAGGCAAATAACTTAGAAAGATATCATATCTCTGCAAGTCTTCTTACCTCATATCTAAATGGTTAATACAATCAAAGGCTTTTTAGTTAAGTCAATTGATAAATTTATACACTTAGAAGGTTCATTCAAAGAAGAGTAGATGACTTTAATCATGTTACTTAAAGCAGTGCTAGTGCCCCTACTTAACTTAACTTAAAAAAATTAAAAAAAAGCTCTTAATATTGCCTTTTCATAAAATAGCCGAGTCGTAAAAGACGAAAATATGAACATCGGTTATAAATCGTCCAACACACTTCGTAACTATTTAGGAAACCAGAAAGACAAACCGGAAACGAAACAAAAATCAGGTATTTATAGAATTGCATGTGGAGATTGTGAGAAAGTCTACATTGGACAGACAAAGTGGTCTATAGAAACTAGATACAAAGAACATATTTCACACTACCGGCTTGGGAGAGGTGATATATCTGGAGTCGCAGAACATATTGCAAAAACGGTACATAATATAAATATAGATAGTTTAAAACTAATGAAATCGGTAAAATCGACGCTAAATGCTTATGAATCCATTTATATTAAAAAGAACAAAAACCTTCTGAATCGAGAAGAAGCGCCTCTGTCTTTTTCTGCGCTGATGGATTTATTATGAGCAATAAAGACGTACGCTTGAGACGGCCTGTGGTCCTTCTCCCATTCGGGGCGGAGTAGAAAAATTGTACATACGTTGTTGTGGTAGGTAGAGGGAGTGAAGTGAGAAGAGAAAGTGGTGCATGTTTTTAGTTTAAGCTATTTTCGCGGTCATTCGGTTATGCTACTTCATAATAGGAATCTACGTATTCCCGAAACACGTGTCGTCCCGAATTAATTAATACTTTGTGCGGGGGGAGTAATCCGAAAAGTGTCTTAATTGAAATAGTAATATACAGGCTGATTCACTTTCGACCATCACCTTATTATTGGAGATAGAATTTGTTATAATCTATTCCTAATATTACAATCGCTAACGAACATATGAGGAACAATCCACATTAAGGACTTCAAATATTATTTAATAAATCCTCTAACTTATCTAGTGAATGCATCGAGGTTATGTCAAACAACATTTCTATATATTCCTCCTTTTTTAAAGTTTTGAGTATGCAATGCTAAATCGAATTAATAACTTTTTGAGTAAGTTCCACTTAGTATCTCAATGTCAAGATGGTTTTAGAGCAGGTAAATCTAGTATTTCAGCTTCATTAGTAGTGCACTCATATATTTTGCAGAGTATTGAGGATAAAGCATGTCCGTTTAGTTTCATATGCGATTTGAACAAAGCGTTTAACTGCCTTAAGACATGACTTACTACTGGTTAAACTCAATTTATTGACATGGTAATGTTCCGTGTTGGATGGCGTCTTATTTGTCAGATAGAGTACAATTTGTTGAGGTAGTTATTTTAAATACAAACACCAAGCACCGATTAAGGTCTTCCCTAATGCCAAATTGTTCAGGCGTGCCCCAGGGTTCAGTTTTGAGTCCTGTATTGCTTTCACTATTTATTAATGATGTGGTGGACTTTTTATGTGACTATCATGTTCTATGTTACGCTGACAATACAGCATTGCTCAATGCTGCTACTGAGCAGTACAGATATATTGCACAAAATGTATGATTGGTGTTATGTTTAATCTCTAAACCAAATAGTATTATTCTTGAACAACGACAACTGCATCATTTTGTGAGTCTACAGTCACTCCGAACGGTTTACTATGCTGAGTTTCATCCCAATTACTTTAAGGAATACTACTATAGGGATCTAGTTCCTAGATTGGCATCTAGCTATTACATACACAGAAATAGAAAGGAAAGTATTAAGGATCACAACAATCAGCATCAGTATAATATTAGAGATCACGGTTAATGAAACATAATTTGCAACTCACTGCTAACAGTGTTGATGTATTAGGTGTCAAAATTTATAATAATCTTCCTTAAAAATAATAGTTTTTTTTTGTTGAGATTTAATATGTAAAGATAATTGCTGTTTACTGGTAACAAATAAAAGACGATTGTGTGATTCATTACCCCATTTAAAATTTCTGGTAGAAGGCGTTTTCCGTTTATCATAAGCGTTAGCGCAAGAATCCAGATTCTCAATTTATGCCAACAACTATTACAAATGAATAAGACAAAGTAAGTTCGATTTTTTATTAAAAAATATAAAAACAATGATAACAGAAAACAAAAATAAATATAGTACAACAACAATCAGTAAAACAGAATTAATGGAAATGACTATTGGTGGTCGCTTTTAATGCTTGGATCCATGGTAGATGGTTTTGTGAACTGGAATAGGAATTGGTATTGGTTTTGGGATAGCGATTCTTACATGTTTTTCCACAGGCACTGGTATGTATTTCTCAATTGGAACGCGCACTTCTTTCTCTACTTTGTAGGGTACTGGTTTCTCAACTGGGATTTCGATTATTTTGAAGATCGGTATTGCGATGGGTTGAGGATTCGCTACATTTACCGGGTAAGGTTGTGGAACCGCCACTGGTACAGCTTTTGGTATTGGAATTGGTACTCTGGTGGGAATTTGTACGGGTACGTGCTTGTAAACCGGCACGTGATATGGTTTTTGGATTACTTCAGTTTCGGAACCACCATGTCCATGATCTTCGTCACCATAACTACCGGCATAACCGGCATTTACGGAAGCAAAAGCGCAAAGAAGGGCTACACACACCTATAATTAAAAGAATATTAATCCAACTTGGTAGAAATGTATTTTTTTTTCTAATTTGGTACCATAACAACGCTAATAACCCATAGAAAACGGTGCGTTAATATCCTATTATACCACTGTTTACTGCAATCGCACTAAGTAGTGCTTTAAAATACTTGTATAAAGTAGTGCAATTTAGATTTTCACGAGTGGTCAATTGGAATTTCAAACGTCAAAAAATGTGAGGTTAAACTATCAAGATGTAATTTGGCATATTTCAGGTGGGCTACATAATAGATTATAATCAGTGTAAAATGTTAATAGAAAATTGACAAATTCATTTTAAATTGGCTACAAACGTCATAGGGTGTTACCAACCACCACGAAAATCCTCAAATTTTGAAATTACTACACATATATGCCATAAAAAAGGCAGGGGGTGCTATTAAAGACTAACTTTCCATTTTTTCCCTAATAACATTGGATTATTGTTAAAGAATAATTAAAATTGAACAAAACTACATTCACAGCTTTCTATGAATTCACGATCATTATTGTTATAATAACCAAATTATAATTTCCTTCGGAACTCAAACACTAGTAATTAACGTAGAGAAATACAACACTTTCTCCGGCGCAATTGAAAATCTTAACAAATACATCCGAGTTGCTCGCCACGAAAAAAAAAAGTAGCAAACTACTTACAAATGCTTTCATGGTACAGATGCTTATGTCGATGGAATACGATGAACTGATGCTTTCATAGGATTTGGGTGGAGGTTTATATAGTTATTACTTTCACTATTCCATTCTACTTGAATCCGTACATTGGCACTGTTATTGACATTGACCCTGTTGTTTGTTATACATGCATAAATCCATGAACATGTTTCAATTATAAAATCTACGAAAATGCCTGCTAACTAACTTTCATATTTCTCGAAAGGTTTACTCCGAGTAAGTACAAAGAAAATCGTTTTTTTATGAATCCATTGTAATTACTACAGCATAGAATTTGGTAATTTCGTATATCTTCAAAGTAGGTACTTTAAAATGGATCACATTTACTATGATGCGTTACTGCTTTGGATTGTATTGCGTTTCTTGCAAAAGCATCAATAGCACCATATAGCAGTCAAACTACTGACATTAATTGCCAAAATTTATATTTTTTAAATATTTATTGGATGCATTTTAGAAATTGAAATGTGTAATACGTATATATCTAAAGGAAAGTGCACGAAATTGTAACAGAAAAGGTATTCAGGAATGCCGAAGAAAGCACTCTTAAATTTTGCAACTAAATCAATAGGAAAGTAAAGCAACTATTACCCTACTGATTCGCTTGGGCAAAAGGAGGAATGTTTGTTTCAATTCTTTTATTATCTGAAGTAACTGTTCATTTCACAAAATCTTTTCGATGAATTCTATTATGAAACACGCCACATAACGTTATTAGATACTAAGATATTTATATCTTACTTTCACATTGGATAATGTGAATTTGCTTCCTGAATTCCGACTGTTACCCGGTACAGCATTCAAAATAATACACAAAAACAAGAGCTTTTAAAAGTATATTTCAACTATATTTAGTCGTTGGTACGAATTATAAATAACAACTTCATTATCTCTAAATTTTGTAGTAAAATTAAACATTTATTCGGTCGCATCGGCCTTATAAGTTCATCATTAATCATATAGAAAATGAGACTAATAATTTTCTAATGAGTTTGGGTGGGTCCACTAACGAAAGATTTCTCTGTTAATACATACTTATACCTCGCGTAGATCATGCACATGAAAGTTATCTTTGTCAATGAAAGATGAAAATTCAAACGTTTGGAAATGCTATGAATACTTGTTAATTAGAGTAACAAATTCACCTTTCTATTAAATTGAGTTTTCTGAGCATTAGTACTGGTCTTCAAATACATCCCTTCAAAGTAATGTATTTTATAAGATGTTTCAAACTATTTACTATAACATTATAACATATTCATATCTATATGACCAATTTTATGTATCATCAAGCGAAAATCAAAGACGGCTGTTCGTGGTTAAATTCTATATTGAACTCTATTTCTTACAGTTAACCGGTGTATATGTGACATGAATTACTTCCATCTCGCCATGTGTCAACTGGCCACGCGAACCTACATTGTACATATTTTAAAATGGGCCAATTCGCTACGTCACTCTTTTGCATAGGTAGGTATATTTTATGAAATAACAGTAAAAGTAAACATCGTATTTTGCTTTACAGCTAATCAGTAAGGCGTTATTTCCAAACAAGAAGAACTTTGAAGATTTTTAAAGCAGTTTACGTTGGTGCGCTAAAGTAATTTTTGGTTAGAGTAATTAGAGTAATTTCTAGCTCTCTTCATACAATTATTTTAGTCTTCTTTAGTTATACATTGAACTGCATATTATCGATTCAATTATTCGGTACTTAGCGAAGATATTCGCACTAATAACTTTAATTGCTTTCGTCGCTTTTTTTATAACTGAATACTTTCGGGAGCCATACCAGTTTACTTAGAATAATAGGTAATCCTTTAATAGTAGTTGCAGATACTGTCTAGAAGGGTGGCTTGGCTGGTTAGCATTGTTTTATTTAAGGATTAAGATTCGCATGGCGACTTGGCACCAAAACATCTAAAAATCCTTGAGATATAAGGTATGAGAATTATTATTTTTGTAGGAGGCGTACTATGAGAATCAATTTAAACGACTGCGGAAAATTTGTAAGGACCAAACTTCCGTAGCGTAGGTACAACGCCTATATACATCGCTGCGAGGCCCCCATTAGAGAAAACCCTAAAGAACTGTTTAAGTTTGTGAATTCGAAGAGAGACGTCACCAGAATTCCTGGCCAACTGTATAACAATGATATCTCGCTAAAATCCCGTGATGATATAGTGAACCCTTTTACAACATTGTTCTCTAGTACTCAAACTAATGGTTCCACTATGCCCGATCGGTGCTCAAACGTATTGCCCTTCTCCATGCCAATGGTCATGGAGGATAGTGTCATTAAAGTAATGTCTAAATTTCCTTCTAAACTTACTACAGGGGATGACCAAATTCCCAGCTTTGTTGTTTATGACAGTAGATTTGCCTTGGCAAGACCCTTAACTAACATAATTAACTTATCCATTAAAACCGTCTCTTTTCCGGAGCTATGGAAACGTGCTAGAGTTATCCCCATTCATAAGAAAGGTGGTATTAGTCAATTGGGTAATTATCGGCCAATCTCATTACTTTATAATTTTGCCAAAGTATTTGAAAACTTTATATACACTACAATTCTTACCAATATTCAACCTTTTTAATCTTTTCAACACGGATTCCTGCCGGCGAGATCAACTGTGACCAATCTTGTGACAATCACACAATTTATTTCTGATAGTATAGATAGAGTTTACTTCTAAATCTGGAGTCGCACAGGGCTCCGCCTGGGTCCGCTTCTATTTTTGGCATACATTAATGATAGCCTTAACATTCTCCAATGCCCGGTATTAGCGTATGCGGATGATATTAAAATTTATGCTGCCATTAATTCTCCTCAGGACGGCATTCGTCAACAGGATATAAGTACCCTGGCCGGTTGATGCGTCTCTAACTCGCTCAGGATTAACGTGGGAAAATGTTGTGCGGTGTCTTATTCTAGGCGGCGCAATATTATCGATTCACCATATTCGATTCAACATATACCATTGACAATGAAGTTATAGTGAGGTCTACGACCTTTGAGGATTTGAGTGTGTTGTTTGATTCTATCCTCACCTTTGTGGCCCACATTGAGGAACTTTGTTCGCGAGCGATGGAGAGGTTGGGCTTTGGCTGATTACTTGACAGACTACAGGACTTTAAAAGCACTGTTCTTTGCTTTCGTCGTTAGCTAGTTGGAGTATGCGTCACTGGTCTGGTCACCCTACTATCTCAGACGTGTGCTTTCCTTTGAGCGTGTGCAAAGAAAGTTCTTGACATTTTTGTCCTTGAGCCTCGATGGAACCTATCCTGCAAGAGGCATTGATTATAACGCCCTCTTGGAGAGGCATAATCTGCGCTCTGGGCTGAACGTCGGGGTGCTCATGCTGCCGGGTTCGTCCTTAAACTCGTTCATGGATCAACCGATTCCCCTTACCGGCTTTCCCTAGTAAATTTCCATGTACTCCAGCAATCTGCTCGCTTTTCTCCAACTTTCGCCTTGCCTGCTGCTAGAACCAACTCATCCAGAAACGCTCCCATGAATCGCATGTTAATAGTCGCCAATTCATACTTTGTGGATATTTTTTGTTAACATTGTTGAAAGTACATTTACTTAATTTTTGGGTGCTGCTTGTAAACGATTTCTATTTCTATTTTGCTTTCACTATATAATACTTGACTACTTGTTTGTTTATTGGGATATACTTTGTGCATACAATAGGCTAATATTGTATTGCTTTAGATTTAATACGCGTATTCATTATATTTGCCCTATAAATGTATATCGTTGGGTAGTAATGAATTATTATTATATGGCCAGTTGAAATACCATGTGATATTGTCATCACTATAAAAGGAAAAACAAGTAGTATGTATAAACATTGACATGGATAAATATGAATATTTAAAATGTTGTGTAGATTTAGGAACTGTAAAAATCATTCGAAATTCAAACTTCATAAAATATTCTTTTGCGCAAATTTATTTTATGGGTATCTCAATCTCCTATTTATCTCCTATTTTGATTTAGATATTAATGAAGACTTGGAATGTGTGAGGGTGTGGAAAAATTCCATTCACAGATCAAAAAATTTAATTCATGCATTTGAATCGTTCTGAAATCGAATGTAATTCTATTTAATTCGCCAGCGAATTTTATGAGGCGAAATAAAAGTATAAGAAAAAGACTGAGACCAAGAATAAGACCAAGAATAAGACCAAGACTAAGATAAAGACTAAGACCAAGACCAACACTAAGATCAAGACTAAGACCAAGACCAATGCTAAGACTAAGAACAAGACTAAAACCACGACTAACACTAAGCCTAGGATCAAGACCAAGGCCAAGACCAAGATAAAAAAAAGGATAAAGTCTGTGGGTGGGTAGGGGGCCGTAGGCCGCACGCACTTGGGCCACCCACATTGGGCCCTTTGTGCTACTTCCTCCGTGTGTACTGTGTGAAGTGTGTGTGTGACTTGTTACTGCCTCTCCTCGCCGTGAGAGGGCAGCAGTGCCGATTTTGCCCCAGCACTGAAGGATACCGGGAGAGTTACCGATCATCGGCTGCAACCGACATTTTTTTTTTAAATCGATTGCGGCTAGGAGATTCGAACCATCAACATCCAGGACGGATGCCTAGCGCTCTTACCACTGCGCTATCCCGGCATATGGCCAAGACCAAGAAGACCAATAATAGTAAAACGGACAACGAATGCGGACATGGACGAGAGGTACTTACAACGGATACATAACAACAGACCATTAAAAGTAAATTGGGAAGTTAAAATACATAAGATGAAGACGAGGTAGGTTAAGAGAAACGTGGGATGTTACAATGGGAAAGATACATAAAGGGAAACATGCAAAAGGCTAATAAACAAACATAAAAGAGGGTGGTGTAAATTTGTATATAGTTAAGGAATTTATGGTTTATCATTCCAACAATCCAGTCCCTCAAGGAATGAAATTTTTCGTACCCTGCTATTCAATTACCAATCGTTTATCCATGTCTATAGTACCTTCATACTTTTTTTTCTGTTTATTGTGATTACGATAATAATTTCGTTTCACTATCACTATTGCCACAGTCCTCAAGCGTCTTCTTGTGTATTTATAAATAATGTTTAATATTAAGTTGAAAGTATTTTTCCGCATAACAATTCCACAATAATTGTCGATTAAATACGATGATTTATTGATTTTTGCACCATATTTCGCGTGTTTATTAATGTTTTTCGTGGCGCCATTTTTAAGTATGATAACAAGTAGTTTTCCTTACTCGTGAGAGCGTATCGCATGCGCACATGAACCTCTCACTCGTGTGGGTGAATGCAAAACAACTGCAGCTTCCACTCGTGGACATGCACCTGAGCTTGCTGCATACGAGCAATATATGAACCGTGTATCATTTATGTACGCATATGGCGTGTTTCCTTACTCTGAATATAATACAGCACGTTTCTAATTTCTAGAATTCTTACTTATATGCAACTAACTATACAGTTCTTCATTAATTGTGTGCCAGAACGATTGCGCAAAAATTACGCTATGGCACTTAAATAAGTAAAGATTACACTGGTCAACAAAATTTCAGATTTATATTGTCCCACGAGGTAAGGTGGGTGAACTTCGTAGTACTTTTTACACTTATTTCATATCTGTTTTCAGAATTTTTCCATCAGGCAGGGTTTCAGAGTGACGAAGCAATGAAATTTTGTGAAAGTATATATTATAATATGTGTATAAATCATGAAAAAATGACGTACAAAGTGATATATTTACTTGGAAAATGTGTTGATAAATGACTTTCAGCTGTACTTTGCATCAGAAACATCTCTCTTCAGCGTCCAGCAATAGTCTGCCAACATAGTAGGCCTCCATTTGCCTTGGTGTCATCAGCACTTTCATCGTCGCTTAGTGTCATGTTTTGTGGAGGCTTAGGCACAGGTAATTCCGGACTGTGAGGTACTGGTCTCAGTGCTGATGGAATATTAGGATATTTTACAGTATGTTTGGATTTACATCCAAATATGATCTGATGGTTCCCTCCAAATCATATTCCTATGTCGTTTACCTTTTGCCCACGCTGTAAGAAGTCTGACACGTAACACAGCAAGTATGGGGAGCCCAGCTTTTGTCTTCATCACCTATTTTACACTTGAAATACTGCTCATAGCACTTTTTAAGGAGAGATGTGAAAGACCGTTTTTAATATTTAAATGTCAATTCGCCGCAAATGTAGCAAAAAGAGTTCGGATGGTTTACACATTTCCTTGGCATTTTTACAGGTGATCAAATGTTCGCAGTTTCACTACAGTACCTTGAACGCACCACAACACAACACTCTTTAAAACGTTAATAAAGTTTTTTTTTATGTCATTCACCGAGCGCTAGCCGACAACTGAAATAACAAGAGATGCTATCTAGGAATAAGAAATGCAGGTCTTAACAAGTCAATACATGTTTAAACATTAACCATTGCATGCTGCTTGATCAGTTCCGAACTCTAGCCGACAACTGAAATAACGTCAAGACATGTTCTCTTATACTACATATCTATGCATGCATATTTTATATGGATAAGCGAATGTCCTGGAACATAAATACTAAGGGTGATGGAAAAATTCTGAAAACATAATTGATTTCGGCATGCAAAAGTGTATGGGAATCGGGCATTTTTGTGCTTGTGACAAAAATCTTGTTAACCAGTGTATTATTACTATCATAATATAAGGACAGAGTAAGTTGTCCTTATATTCAGGTTTCGACAAATATAATGTTTTCAGTGACAATAAGTAACCAACTTTTTCACTTTATTGAACTGGTAATAAATACAATAATTAGAGAGCATTGGTATCTATTTCTTGTTCAATACATACCCTTTTATGGTAAATAAAAGAAAAAAACAAACTGTTTTATTACTACTTTATTTTGTACATTAAGAATAAAATGATACACAAATAAAACACAAAAATAAATAGCTCTTAATTATTGCCTGCATATAAAGTAAGATCTAACTAAAATGTGGAGGTTCATAAACTGTTCCCCAAAAGAGAATCAGTTTCGCTTCTTCGTGCCAAATAAAGAACAAAAATGGAATATCGGCTCTGAAGATAGTAATATCTCCGCCGCGAGTTAAACTAACAGACGTGCTGGCCGCTGCTTCGGTACCATTTTCAGTAATATCTATGTAGACCTTATGTAATACTTGATCAGCGTAAAGGCCCGGATTTTCCGCATTTACACCATTTCTATTTAAAATCGCTCTCAGTTTATCTAAAGTATCAGGAGTTTCTCGAGTTACCCTTCGGCCGAGTTTATCTCCAAATTTCTTATATGTCACTTGCTTTTGAGTATTTGTATCGATTTCGGCGCATTCACTGATATTACTGTTTGGATTAAATATTTGTGTGCAGTTCGGTGGTTCAGCAAATCTACTAAAAATTAACACATCATTTCGACCCTGCACGACAGGTTCCCTATTTATCTGTGGAATCGAGCTAGATAATCTCTTTTGAGCGTTATTTATTTTGGCGTCTTGTGGATGATGTAATCCGGGCGATAAGAGGGCTAAATTTGCTTCATATGGGTTGAAAAGTGAATTGACTCCAAGATGTCGCAGAGGCTCGCTCAAATCGCTGGTAGCTTCCAACCTCATTTTCGGAAAGAGAACTACAGACTGTGTGTAAACTGTATTCTTGACCAGCCTTACAATATCATCAGCTGTTAGTGAAGCTTCAAAAGATTTTAGCCGTTGCACGTTAGAATCTTGAGGAATAATTACATACATGGTAGTTGCATTTCCCTTGTATGGGAAACCCATTATATCGCAATCTAGGACGGTGTCCCTGTGGTAAGGGAATAAGCCACCGTTGGACATCATTTCGACTTCTACACCGGGGTGTGTTTTTCTTCCGTTGGTATAAAATGTTCGCCTGGAAATTTTAAAACGTTTTTAAAAGTATAACTAATAATGATAGAATAAAATAGTTTAATAATTATCGTAATTACTGTTTAAGATACTTAATAATTCAAGTTAAAATAACTTCATTAAAGTAACAGTGTGGGAGGGAGAGATGGTTACCGCACCTGAGTCCCTTAAAAAGCTGCCCCCTTATACAACAACGATAGAAGAGTACTTGTATAACGTAATAACAATCATATATTTTCAGTAGAAATGTACCTATAATATACACAATTTATCCTTTTCCTGCGGCTCTGCAAGCAACGATAGTAAGGATTTTGTTAGTCACAGAAATGCTCAATATACCTAGTAACGCAATCACGTTCTCTTGCACGCGATTTGTTGGTACATATATTAAATGAAATATCTGAGCAACGTTAGATCAAACCTCTAGTATAACAAATAAAACACACTAATCATTAAATTTTCAACAGATTCCTGATGTCGAAACGCGAAATAGATCTCGTGAGGTAATAAACATGGATAATAATCTGGGGCATGTAATCTGAGTGATCGTCCAACATTCTCAAATCTATTTCGAGGAACTATACAATCTAACCAGATAAGACTACTAAGTACACCGGTGTTAGGAAAAATTTTGGGCAAGTGGAACTCAGGCCTATTCCGGTTGTTGTACAATGTGGATTTTGTTTCAAAATAAATGTATTCTTACCACATACAAAACTTTGTAATTATTTGCACTTATCCAGGCAAACTTTCTTGCGCTCTAAGTTGCAAAAATGTGGCGTACGTTACACCTGCCCCATACAACTGAGATAAGCCTAATCTATTGCGAAAATAAAATAAAAAAGCAGAACAAAAATTGAGAGCCACTATCTGTTTGAATGTTGGTACATTCTTACACTAATGTACGGATGTACTAATAACTTACATTGCCAAATTGTATCAGCTTAAAGCGGGAATCTATGTTAAGATGTCTCTGCGCCAAAAAGATTTCGAGGGAATAAAGGCAAAACCTAAATGATTTTAGACTGTCTTACTAACTTGCCAAATATGAATAACTTTAAGAATGGGTTAACCGATGAAGTGTCATTCAGACCCATGGTTTATTGTTGGAATCACCAAATCAAGACCCGAGTTTCTGCCTACCAGCCGTCATCTGTGTTATTCCGAATGCTAAACCAACCCTTGCTTTTGCTTGGTATGCTGATTCCAACAAACCATGGGGCTGTAATGGAATTTTATCGGTATTATTTCGGTACGTTTCTTATTTAAGGAAAAAGATAACTGAACAATTAAAATCAAACAGGACTTAATGGTTTCACTTATTCCGGTGTATCGACCTTACCTGTCTGTTGGTCGGTTTCTGTGCTCATTCAGAAATAGATCTATCAGAATATTACAAACGATACTGGTTCCAAATAGTTTACCCTTAAAAGTAACCAGATCAAATCAAAGTAGTACAAATGAACAGTTTCTAACGTTTTTGAAAATAATCTTGAATAATGTATATCCTAATAAGGGCACTTAATATCAACGTGTTGAACCATACGTTTCACCCATGTAAAGAATTACATGGAATACCAATCTACATTTGCACATAGTTATATAGAAACTAAGTGTCATACTTACTTCCTAGTAAGTCCTTCCCAAAATTGCTTCTCCCATGCGCCGTTAAAATAAAGTGCACTAGCTATTATAATTTTTGTTTCTTCAGGTGGTGGCACGGCCAATATACTCTTAATTTTACCATTGGTCTTACTTGAAACCCATGAATTTATGGTCTGTTGCGCTTGTACGTTGTTAGTTTGGAAATTTAAATTTAAAATTTCGTTTCTGTAAATACGCTCACTTGCTTGCTTGTAAAGGTCCCTTATAGGGTAACCTTCTTGCACAAACACAGCGGCCGCAACTTTGACTTGTTCCATAAGATTTGAAGATCGATCCAATTTCCAAAACAGTTTCCCCAAGCTTTCGTGAACGATCTGGGAATTCGAATGGATGTCAGTCCCGCTAGTCCAGCCCATTAGTGACGCAATTTCATCGAACGTTTTTCCATTGGATCCCAACAAGATCAGAGCTAAAGCACCTACAAGAATACTGCAATTATTACATAAATTATAATGGCAAATAAATGTAATAGGCGCGACGGTTTTCAGGGCTTACCCGCTATGCTCACTGGTGAGAATACGACATTATCTACACCTCGATGCGTCAAGTAAAAATTATTAATGGCAATTGCTAATTTGGACACGCCTTTGGATACTATCTCTTCAGTATGCTTCTCCAATTCGGATACTCCACTTCGAAATCCGGTTGGTGCCAAATTTGCAACTGGCTGGACTTCGGGCAATGCAGACGACGGAATATTTACATTTACATTGCGTAGACGTACACTATCTGGATATACGATTTGGGTTCTTACAACGGAGCATATTGAATAAATTATGATGGTTGCTGTTGACGTATGCATCTGCAACAAGTAATTTTGATAATTCATTTATGGGTTTTCCTTCAGAACAAGATGTTTAGCTTGTGTCATTTAAATTGTTTGTAGTACTAACTTTATATTTCAATGGAGTGTTTCAATGAAAATTTAATTACCTTGCTGAATGTGTGGGTTTTATATATGTATAGTTTTTTTTATTATCAAGCGGAATTGTAATATCAAGAAAGTTAACGGTTTTATTTGTTTCACTTACTAATGCAAATTGCAATCGGGGTTATGCGCACAAGTGTAGTGTAATATACGGGGTGTGTAAATTAAGTAATGAGACTGACAACGTAGCCTTTGATATGGCAACACGGGGAGCACGGGACATGGAGGAGCGATAAGTGGACATTAGTATGATTAGTGTTCTTTCAGCTAATGTGAGGGTACTTTACAAATAATGGCAAGTAAAGACGTAGAGACGAAAGACTGTGGTGGGGCGGCACAATAAACACACTGTACCGAATTATTCTTCTCACACGATAGATTAATTAATTCGGAACACGTGTTTCATGAATACGTAATTCCTATTGTCAAACCGCATAACCGTATATTCGGCTATGCGGTTTAACGATGATTAAAATGCACCCAGATGGATATACAAATCAATTTTGTTTAAGGGATATCTATGAACGCGTTTACTGTCCCAATAATGAAAGACTGAGGAATTATGAGGCACATGTGACTCTCGGCCTTTAAAGGTGTAAAATAATTGAATCAGAGATCGGGATCCATAGAGGATTAGGTATCAGTTTAGCCCGTTCTAATTAACAATTACCATCGCATCTCGATGACGAATCTATTAGGTCTAAACATAGAGCAAATTCATGTTTACAAATACCTGAACTAATTAGCTGTAATTTTGTTAATACATACGCCCATGAATCCGAGGCTGAGCGTTAGATGTCTCTGGAATTTCCCTTAAAGACATGTGCTAACGTTTGGTTAATGATGAGTCCGAAACAGCTGTCTGTACGTGAGGAATGCTGGAGCTATACAATCAGACGTGTTGTGTGATCTGAGAGGTATATTTATATATTTTTTAAATATATTTTTTATATACTTCACCTTTTGAAAGTACATTTGTTGATTAAGAAATTCATTGATATAAATTAAATATAGCACACTAGTTCTAAGATATAAAAAAAATATTTTAGTTTTTAGCACAGAATTATTGTGATTTCGGTTAGTTTTAGCACTAAAACTGTTACAGAATTAGAAAGGTTGTTTTTCTCTAAAACCACTATATTCCGATTTTATAAATTGTACGGATTTAGTTAGTTTTGGAAGCTGTTGTATCTTATGGTACCTTTACTTTGTTAGAATATGTGTAGGACTTTGTTAGAATAGGTGAAGGACTCGCACAGGATCAATAGATATACGTAATAGATTTATGAACAAGGAAAACATAAAAATCATTTGCCTAAAATTTAGTCAATGCCAACAGTGTCGAGTAAAATCCAAACGAATTCGGTCTGTTAAGGAGAATTGAATGATTAATCGTGTTAGAAGCTCGTGATGTATCAGTATAGATTGTATCTAATTAACCACGGTCATCCAAGCATTCTGCCGTATATTGAGCAAAACACGGTAGAGCGGCCTGATATAAATCCATGCAGAATAGGCAGGGCCGTCTTAAGCCAAGTAAGGGCCCAAGAAAGAAAGAGATTATATTTAGGAGATAAATATGGAAGAAAATCAGGCAGTTTGTCTACAGCTCTATTACGAAACAATACAAAATTAAATTTTGTTTATCCTTTACGATATCAATATGAGAATAAAGCTATTATCAAACTATTTATGTATATTTGGTTTGTAATTGTCTTTTGTTAAAACAAAATTGCCTCAACCCATCTTGAGTGTAGTTAGGCATTTATGTTATGCTAGTGTCAATTCATTAATAAAATATTTGGAATACTTTTTATATACCTAATTTCATAATTTTGATATGTAATCTAGAGAAGAAATGATTTCGGCTACCTATTTCTATTTATAAATGTGCTTTCCAAACTACTATTAAACCGCGAAACCTCCGACGAATATATATACATGAATAAGAAAATAATAATTAATATAAATTAACAGAAAAAAGAAGATCTTGCGTACGTTCAAAAGGTGAAGTATATAAAAAATATATTTAAAAAATATACAAATATACCTGTGAGATCACACAACACGTCCGATTGTATAGTTCCAGGCATTTCTCACGTTTCGGACTCACTTAGTCCTCATCAGTGCACGTCGGAGGAATGTCTGTCGCTCGTTCAATATTCCCGTATCGTTAACTAAACGTTAGCACATGTCTCTAAGGAAAATCTCAGAGACATCTAACGCCCAGCCGTGGATTGATGGGTAATCTCAAATGCGATAACTAAGTTACCAGTCAGCTGAGATCCGTGTTAACCTGTGATCTTATCGGTGTCGAATGACTAACAAATCAAAAAAAGAAAGTGCACTGATGAGGGCTAAGTGAGTCCGAAACAGTTGTCTGTACGTGAGGAATGCCTGGAACTATACAATCAGACGTGTAGTGTGATCTCAGAGGTATATTTATATATTTTTTAAATATATTTTTTATATATTCATAAGGTTTTTCCAAGATGGATGGCAAATATTTTTACCCAGGAAACATGATTTACTGACTTCGATGATAAAATTTATTAACATAATGGATCCAATTCTCATCTCTGAACATCTTTTAAAAAAGTTTCAAAAAATTAATGGAGTTTACCGTATTATTTAAAGAAATAGATAATGGTTTGGTATCTTATTTTAGTATAACCTTTAAATATAAATGACTTGAAGTTAATATCTGAACAATAAATACATAAATATACTATGGTTGGATGTTCTATTCCTATCCTTTTTGCGAAAAGTTCGCTGGAATCGGAACTAAAACATATCATATTGACGAATTCTCTGAAGAATACTTTTAAGATTTGAAGCTTAATAATTATTACCAAAAACTATCTGAATCTCTGGGCAAAAGATACATGAATTTGTCTATCATACTCCTATCATAACATAAATATCTTTTACAATCGGTGGAAATTAGGCCGTACAATAATTTCGAAGCATTATGAGCCAGAATATTTGCGTAAAGCTTAAGATTACCTTGCTCGTACTGGTCAGAAAGACGGTAAAAATTTCCGGAAATACACTAGTTAATTCTTCATAATGTAATGTGTTAATATTTCATAAAATAATTAAACAGAAATAATTTATCAGTCTTAGAGACATTAAATTACTTAAAATATATATACTTACATTTCTCTTGTTTTCTTTTATTACAGAAATAATCACAACTCAATCTGGTGGTTTGGTAATAATTAGTGAGTGTTACCGCTTATTTATTTACATATACATTTATTGATAATAAAAGCGAAATTATGTTTGGAAAGATGTATGGGATCGCTGCTAACCAAACTCTAACTACACTCAGCAAACACTGAACTTGTTGATTTGAGTGACCAACATGTGCAACTCGATGACCTTCCCCATACGTCGATGTATGTACTAGGTATGTACATTTACATTTGCCACTACCAGATTTTGTGTTTACAAGTTTAGAATCATGTCTTATTCGGTACTATGTTCATTTTTTTTTCTTAGAACACTTGTAAAATAGTTTAAAAATTGTTTAAACACTATTAGAATTAATTATTTTATATACTTGAAAGTCGAATTCAATAATATAGAATAGACCGGTTCTTGGTTTAAAACCTTGTAACTTATTATTGATGTTGAAGGCATTTGGATTAAAGAATTAATTGCTCTAGGACTTAATTTATCCGATATCAGTTGCCAAAGGCTCTGAAAATACTTAAAATTAAGATTTCTATCCTTAAGTCTTCAAAATTCTTTATTAGGTTATCAATAAATATAATTCTTTTAATATCTCAACAATTATTAGAACGTAAAAAGGAAGTACTGTGAATTTTTTTATTAACTGAAAACAAAAACAATAAATCGGTACTAACCAATTTTTAAATTGTTGATCGGCCTTCATATTATTGATGTACCTCAATTTTGTCATCCCTCTCACGATCAATGAAAGCAACTCTATTAAAACATTCCATATATCCAGACTTTACTAGCTGCATCCATATGTTTCCAGCATAATTGCTATAGAATTTAAACATTCATCCTTCACGCTTCAATATTTAGCATTCTCATTCAAAAATTTACCGTGCACTGTCTCTTTTCTAACCCATACATTTTTTTAAATTTTTGGCCTACCAATGAATCCTTGAAAGGTTCTCGATTGAACTCAGATCCGGTGATTGAGCAGGTTATGATAAAACGTGCACATTATGGGATTGAATCAAATCTTTCACTCATTTGAAAGGCTGTTTAGCTTATTGTCATGTTGAAATTTCTAGACTAGTGGAAGTTCTTCCTGAAAAATCATTATATTACCGCTTCCGTGCTTTATCGTACATTTTACGTATCAAGCGTCAAATTATTTATAGGGACCGAACACAACTTTTATCATCTGATGAAATAAAATTTTATTTTGCTTTATCGCTCCAGAAAAAAATTTTGCATTTTTTCATATTCGCGTTATGAGATATGAAAAAACTCTTGCTGTATCATTGTTGTTGCTCAGAAGTAGAAATTACTGATCGACCATTTTTCACCAACCATCTTCTGATATCTTCGCACTTATTTCTCTCAAAATATCAACAGATGTAAGAAAAAGACGCTTTTTAGATAATAATTTTATGTACATTTCCACGGTTTTCACAAGTTTTTCCCTTTTCAAAATATTTGTGATTTCATTTTATGAACATCGTAGTCGTTGTGAGATTGTCTTTTTTATTTCCGTAGTAGCTTAATACTCATTCTTTCCTCCTCCGTCAATTTTCTGCCCAATAAAAGATTTCTCAAACCGAAAGGAAATCAAAAATTACAAAGGAAGCTCTTACCTTCCACTATGGACACTTTCACGAATTTGTATTGTTTTTACGTGTACCTGCTTGCAGTTCATTGTTATGACCATGCAGAATTACGACCTAAAGACTATTCTATGAATTTCCATCTACAAATTCTGACAAATAATAAGGTGTCCTTCTCCTGTTAACTCCGTCCAAGTTTTTTGGATTTGTTCGTGTTCATACAGTTACCGCGAATATGAGGGAAAGGGTGGTCCACACCTGCAGTGGCTTCTGCATAGGTGTAAGGCTGAATACTCCCTCGAGACGGGTCTCCTAACACCCCTGCATTGGGGTACCTGTAACTCTAGACCAAGACCTTATATTTGATATCATGTTAACACCTAACGTTATTTAATAATTTCATGAAATCAAGTGGCTAAATTCATTAGAACCTTTCCTCAAATGTACTGTACTATATATTCAATAAAATCGGGCCACACTTGTTGAAACTCAATCGTAATGAAAATATAAAACAATCACAATTTCAGTTTCAAAGACAATCTATTGTACCACTACAATATTGTTTCGCCACCAGTGTGGCTTGATCAGGTGGATGAATAATGAGATTAACTAGACAGATCTACATATTTTTAGATTTAAAGAAAGAAGCGGGAGTTGTACATATCTATTTGTTCATTAAGAACTAAGCCTAATTTCTTATATCTATTTATTTCCATACATTCTAAACGGTCTAACATTTTACTCCTCTTTTGTATATGTAATATATCATAGTTGTTGTTGAAACTGTGGTTATAGACCACACAATGGTTTGCAAAAGTGGGTATTGGGTATTTGGGTATTTGGGAAAATGATGTCATCCGCCGGGTTGTAGATAACTCCTTCCACCTCGGCCGCTTGGTC
>JARFOC010000051.1:226892-265607 GCA_031763485.1 Osmoderma eremita
AGACCAAGAACCAGATGGGAGGACCAAGTCGTGATGGACATCAGATCCCTGGAAATAGAGGGTTGGAGTCAAAAAATTAAAAACAGGATAGAATGGAGAAGGATTTCAGAGGAGGCAAGTACACACACCAGTTGGTGAATGGCAGAGAGAAAGGGTGGTACTGGAGTGATCTTCCACTATCACTGCTGGCAAGAGGTCTGCCATTCCGGAAGGAATGTTAAGCCTTATATATATATATATATATATATATATATATATATATAATTTATCTTCGAGATAGTATTTAATCTTTTGAACATTTCCCCTGTTATAAGAAAATAGAGGTTTCGGCCCTGTGACTCTGTGTTTTCTGCTTTCTGAAGTATTCAAGAACTTACATTTTTATCAAAGATCATTGAAAATTATATTGAAGATTGAAAAACAGTAGCTCTGTTATGCCCATAAGCATGTAATTTTTCAAGTATTTTTATTTGACAAAAAGTCTCAGAAGGAGTATTATTTGTTCTTCTAGGTGCAACCGGTCATTGAATATTGAAGATACTTTACATGCAGATGTCTTATATAATTTTCATGTAGCTATTATATGTTAGTATATGAAAGTATGTAGATACCTGCAGAACACAATTGCAGTCAAAATCTTACCTAACGCTTTAATAGAATCATTTGCAACGTCCAATCCTGCGAATGAATAGATTATGTGCGTACATAACATCGGATCTAAGTCTTCGATATCAAATTTGCCTCTACTTGGTCTGTATACAGACCATCTTCCGAGGTAGCAAACCACAACTTTTCCATGTCCAGGACCTGCGGAAATTTGAAAAAAAAGTATTTTACAATTTACTTGTGAAATTAGTTTTAACAAACAACAGCAAATGAAGTTGTGTTACAAGTGTTATTTACAACAAACCCAAAACACTCACTAATGTCATTTTGCTTTCTGTTATATCTCGAACAGATAGACTCCATTCCAAACCTGTTGTCACTGGCGCAGACACCAATTTTAAGTAAACAAGAGTAACAATTATGAAACGATACAGACGTACACAATTATGCCACGCTTCATTAAAAGAAACAGTAAACACCATTAAACGAGAGATACAGGATCAGTACAGTATTTGCTAAATATTATCAAATAATAGAAAATGAGTTGTTTTTTCCATATGTGCTTAATTAAGTAGATTTTACTTATTTCTACATTTAATAAACAAGGTTATTAAAAAAAAGATTAGATATTTCTAATTTTACAAAGTGGGTGATTAATTGTGCCGGTGAGTGTATATTTGATCGTGGATTGGTGGGACAATGTCAAGAAACATACACATTTCCTACGTACACACTTCAAGTGCAAATAAACATACCAATTTAGAGTGAAGGGTAGATATACTAATATAAATTATAAGGTACACTGGGAAAGATCTATTACTAATTTAATAAAATCCCTTGTGATTAATACCTTTGGCTGAATTTATCAGAATTACAGTTAAATTAACAAAACGTATTATTGTAAAATAAGTTTGTTAAGTGTTTTGTATTGATTTAACAAACGTAAATAGTGTTAATAAAGAATAAACAGGTTCTTCGAAGTAAAAGCATAGTACTAATTTATTTGGGTTGACCTAAACGCCTTGATAATAAAATAGTGATGCATTGATTTCTCTGATATTGGACATTGTATATCCAATGTTAAAAAAAGATGCACAAATGCTGCATCAAATAAAAATAAAGAAATGTAAAATTAAAATTTATTCTAAATATAATATCGTCCCGCTCACGCTAGGTTATTGAACTTAAAACAAATTAACATTCCACCATCTTTAACCAAACAATAGCTTAAATGGATCATAAAAAATATTTCTGACAGAGTCCAACATTGCAGGTGTTATATTATTTGAAATCTTAACTATTTGATCTTGCAGTTGTAAATTAATAGGACGTGTGTGCACGTATCTTTTTGCTTTAAATTGTCCCAATAAAAAGAAATCTAAGAGAGAATGACCTGGAGAACGAACTGGACAAGAAATTCTATCCTAGAATTGTTCCGGAAAATAATTCCTTACAAACAAAGTATACCCCACAAGACTTTGCATCAATCGAGTTGAAAGTATACTCTTTGTAGATCAATGTGAGGAAATACCTGGATGGTTGGCACAACGTTATTTTGCAATAGCTGTAAGTACTTTTGGGAGTTTAAGACACCGTCAAAAAGAAAAAGTTTTGCTATACTAGTACACAATAATTCAGCCCTTGCTTTTGTCCATACTCACTACAGAAAGGTATACTACGATATTCATTTTGTTTTAATAATAACAATATATATTAGCGTTGTATATGTGCTGTAGAAAGTGTAGAACCAATATAATAAATACATCGATAATAATGGTTAAGGCAAAGGTATAAGTATGTAAATATAAATATAAAAACATTCACAACACTTTAAAACTCTTCAAATTTAGTCATTTTAATTTTAAAAAAATATCCAATTTTACACGGCATAATTTCAAATAAGTGACTTTTTAATTTCTTTTTAAATTGTGAACGTGATAAAAATTTTAGGAAAGTTGCAATGTGGTTATAGATTCGTATACATTGGTGCAATGCTGTTTTTTGAAGTTAGATGTGTAAGCGGTGGTAATAGAAAATTATTTATTGTGCCTCTGGCGTTATGATTGTATAACAGTTCATATTTAAAAAAAAAGGTCATTATAGTTACTCTTAGTAAAGAGAGCACATTCTAGTTTGCATATGGACGGTAAAGTGAGTATATTATTCCCTTTAAAAGTGTATTTGCAAGTAACTCGACGGCCAATTTCAAACATCGATCTTATGCACGCTTTCTGCGGGATGAAGACCCTCTCAGCATCCATAGAATTCCCCCAACATACGACACCGTATCTTGAACATCAATATACGTTTGTATAGTATGCTACAAGAGCAGCTTCAATATTCACGCTCCGGGATATAACTCTCAAGTTATAACATGCACTGCACAACTTCCCAGATATATATTCAATGTGTGACCTCCACGTAAGTTCGCAATCCAATTTGCAGCCTAGAAACACCGTATTTTCCGAGTAGGCGAGTGTACTGTTGTTGTATTTAACACTAATGTCTTGCACATTGTTACAAAATTGTACTAACTTTGTTTATTTAAGTTTTAGTTCCAAGTTGTGATACACCATCCAGTCTTGAAGTACTGTTAAATTGTTTTCTAACATTTTCACAACCCCGAGCTGTTTATCGCTCGAGTAACAGTTGTTGTGTCATCCGCAAACATTATTACTAGATCGGGAAAAATAATAAAGATCCCAGAATTGATCCCTGCGGAACTCCGCACGTTATAGATTTCCAGTCTGATCTGATCTCGTTGCCTGCCCCATCATGACAGACCACATATTGTCGTCTATTGGACAGGTACGATTCTATCCAAGCTAACAGCAATCCCCGAAATCCCACAATCACCAGCTTCTCCAACAGCACCTGGATGAACGCGGTCGAAAGCCCTGGACAGATCCATAAAAGTAACAACCGTCACCTCCCTCGCTTCAAGACCCACGGCCACTTCCTCCGATAGTTGAAATATAGCATGCATATGATAGACCTTCGCATAACATAACTGTTTTGACCAGTATCGTACAACCAATGTAAATGGCCATCGCTGCTAATTTTATGTTACATATTCGCAAACCGAATTTTTCTAAATGTGTGGTTAGGCAATAATTCCTGATGTCTCTCTTGTTTGAAACTTTTACAACGGTTGTTGTTGAGAAAACTACTAACAAATGTACGAGATATAGCCAAATCGGCAGGCATATACGCACAGATATAATTATATTCTATAGACAGAAAACATACTTTACCTGAGGAATACGATTTAAAAATTGCTACCGAACCGGTTTCATAAAATTTTTTTACTTAAATTAAAGATAATGGACTTGGTCGGAATAGATTTGTTTGGATCGTGAATAACAAATAAATCACTAACATGTTGGAAACTATTTCTAGGATGATACAATTTTAGCATTTCGCCATTCTATTCGATATATCAGGCACAAAGAACGACCTACATCGATTAAACTCCAATGGCTACAAACCACTACTATAGTTGAATCGCCCAACAGATGCAGTAGAGAACTGTATGGCAATCGTGTAATATGAATGCATCATATTTTTATCATGTTTATTATTGGTCAATCAGACGGCTTCATGACGGCTTGCTTACAATAGGGCAATCTGTCAAATTTCCTTGCATTTATCATATTTCTTTTACGTTTTGGTAAAAAGCTATACATATTTTGGAAAATAAAAAAAAACAGTATATTTATAATACTACAATTATATTCGATAGTATTTACAAAGAGAAATTCAAATTTAATGTTATTGAATTTGTTGTTCATGTCAAATCATTTATAGAGGTAATGCCAAATACTAATTTAACGACATTCATTCTAATGTGACACATGTATGGTGGTGTGAATTGGACTTTTCGGTGTTCGCATCACGGCGGTGTTGCTTTATTAGTGCATGTGTTAGGCGATTCAACTATAGCTGTCTACCGCAAGATCTCAACTCTGGTGAGGGAGAAGGCACAATCGATTTAAATTATATAAAGTTGTGGTGTGGTATAGTTAACGCCTCTAACGATTCCTTACCCGGTGGACACAGTGTATGTAATTTACTAGCAATTTATTGGTTGTTTAGCGGTTAGTAATATGCTGGGATTTTTTCGATTTGACCACAGCAAATATTAATACTGCCTCTTATAGTACGTAGTCATGGTCATTTGCATCATTATATTTTATTGTCCAGTCTATAACCAGAAAGTAAAATACCACGAAGTCAACATCGTCATAATTAATATAAGTAATCCGTATGCATTTTGGTTTCCACTATTCTTCACCCTTGGTGTTTGGTTGGCTAGTGATGTAAGTATTTTATAAAACTGAAAAACATTAATTATTGATTTTTTTTCAATACAGCCTCATGTATGTACCAACATACCATTGATTTTTATATAACAATCAAATATAAGTACATTTTTTTCCGTTAGCGACAAGTTATAGACCTATACATCATTCACTTTCAGAAAATAGCGTTCGGCTAGATAGAATGAAATATTACTGATCGCTACGCATTTGTAATGTCACTTACCAGATTTCTTCGAATTATCAACATAAGAAAAAGATATTTGAAGTAATTTGTACTTCGTTCTACAACTGTGATAATTGTAGCTGTTAAAAAAAGAGAACTATTAAAGTGTTTCACAGAAGTATATTTTATTCCGAAGTATCTTAGAATACGTGTATTATAATAAAATATGGAATATATCTGAAATGTTTCCATTTTTTTGGTTGGATTAAGTAAACTGAAATAAACGTAAACGTATACGTTTCTTAAACATTTTACTAAAATATTTGTCATTGGAATTTATTGTTACTTTGAAAGAAATTAACAAAGGTTATAATGGAACTGACATTTTACTTTCAAATTACCCGCCATTACTTAATAAGGTTAAATTTTGGCAGGGTTATACCTATGCCTATCTACTATATATCTACTATATTCTTAAAATGAATGGATTATACTTGTGGTTGAATGACGTCAACATAAAAAAATGGAAGAATATATATATAGGTATATTCATTATAACAACTTTACATTTGAGTTTTATCTTTAGTCACTTATATATGTGCTATTATAAAAATTATCAATCGGGTATTGAAGGATTATCAACATTCTCTCCCTTTATAAATTTAAGTTAAGCCAAAATTTATAAAGCAACACGTTTTTTGTAATTCCCTTTGCAAATTAATCAGCTTTTTCTTGTGGCACCGTACAAATTCCTATATAAACTAGTAATCCTTTTTTTTACTTAACTTCTATTTTATGAGTAGATTGCCCCTTGACATTTCAAGAAAAGTTTTGTTGATAATAATGTAACATTTTAAACACTTAACGGGTTATTACTTTTTTAAAATCGTATTTAGCTGGATTCGTTTATATTGCCTCCTACAGATGGATATGGATATTTGTTTATCTACATAGAAAAATAGCAAATAATACCACTTTCAAACCTTGGCGAGATCTGTCTTCCTATTCTTCATTGAATGCCCTCTAAATATGAAGTACGAGTGTGAAGAAAGCGAAACAACGTAAAATTTATTTTTTGTCAAGAAACTTTAATTAATTAAGTATAGCCTCAATGTTTTTACTTGAATTGGTCATCGTTAGTAGTAAACAAGCATGGTTGCATAAGTACTAATGTTGGCAATGAACAACGTAACCCTACATAAAAAGCGTAGGTACTTCTTTCATACTTGAGCGTTTTCTATAATAACTGACATTTCACTCTTTACATTAGTATTATTTTTTTAAAAATAATCTCACCCAAACCTAATCAAACTATTTGCTTTTACTGTAATCTATGCTGTAACTAATTCTTAAAATCGTATAGGGATTTTTAAAATATTACCATAGTGTAATATGGAGGTCTGCATACGTAAAAATCACATAGGCACACATCATTTTATAGAAAACCTGTAGATACTTAACGGTAGCAATCGTTGGAATGTTTTTGAATTCCAAACCAAACCAAGAGAATTCCTAGTGACAATTTCCATATTATAATCATCGTCTTCTGCCCAATGTGACGTAATGTGACGACATGGGAATAACAAATACCTATATGCAAATATGTATTGGCCAGAAACTAGTCAAAAGAAAGAAACCAAACAGTC
Organism: Osmoderma eremita; assembly: GCA_031763485.1. Classification (NCBI taxonomy): domain Eukaryota; kingdom Metazoa; phylum Arthropoda; class Insecta; order Coleoptera; family Scarabaeidae; genus Osmoderma; species Osmoderma eremita. The sequence goes on from JARFOC010000051.1 coordinate 233,630, forward strand.
GCTAATTAAACATAACATTATGAGACAAAATGTCAGTTAAATTGTAACAACAAATTTCCAACAGTTTTTATATTATTTCGAAGATAATTATAGAACTTGCGGGCTATGCAATAAGAACTGTTCTGGAATATTACTTTTTTTGTGGGCAGGAAGTAGAACGTAATTATTAGTGCGGGTTGCATAATCGCGAGATTAATTATTGATAAAAAATTCATTCTTATGTTTAAAAACCTAGTTTAAAGTTTCGTATATACCGTATATAACTCATAAAAAGCAAATAGTAAATTGCACCGAAAAGTATCTCTACAGGAATTTCGATAATTGATACTATACAGTCAGTAAGCTTTAATCGTTCTCTTTTGTAACATGTATTGGGTGCCGTAATGCACGAAATTAGAATGTTAAAATGTCATAGGTGCCTCCCTACTACAAGAGCCTTTTAATTGCTTTAAAATAAAACAAGTTTTAGGAAGAGAATTATGTAAGTTTTCGATATGTGAAGACCAATTTAAATTATCAGTTAATATTAAACCTAAAAAATGTTATGATTGAGTGAATTTCTTTTACCGGATTTATTTTGCTATGAAATTAAAGATATTTTGTTTTATGTGTTATAATTAAGTGGTTAAATGTCATCCATGCGTTAATCTTATTATAGAGAGTCCCAATATTTTCTAACAAAACCGAAATGTTTTCGGAATGTGAATCATCAATCAAAATACTTTGCTTTCTACCTGTAACGTAGGATCAAAACCTCTTATACGTAATGCCGTTTATACCGTATCGTTCAAGTTTATGATTGCCTTTATAAAAAGAGTAGTATATTATATATGTTTGTTTGGTCCTCGGTTCCTCAAATTCTAAATTCTTATGCAGGTTGATGACTCCATGCATCCTGTAGGAACCAAATTTAACCAACAATTTTGGTTAAATTAATCAAATTTTGGTTAATCCAACATATCTTCTTCTCTTAGTGCATATGTTACTTAATTAGTCATTTAAACATTTGTATCAATTAAAGTAATATTTAAGATCTTTAAAGGTGTATAACATTTCAAGAAAGTATATTTGGACACGCCTGTACATAAGGTTTCTTTTTAAACTAGTTATCATTATTAGAATTTGGCCAATATTGCAGAGAACAATCTGTATACTGAAATAATAAGAAAGCATTTAGCAGAGGCTTTATCTTGTTTTTATGTAGCTCCTATCTAATCGATAGATGTAGAGAGGTTTAAAATATCTAGGTGAATTTTGAAGATTTAGTGGAGGTATTAAATGGGCAATCTTTTTATTTTCGAATTTTGGGAAAAATTATTTACGGAAATACCTTAAATTCTGGGATTTTTTATTTAGACTAAAGCAGCCCATTATGCAATTCCCCAACTTAAAAAAAACATCATAGATATGCATTTTGTTCCTGGAAATATTTTAGATAGACTAGAGTTTAAATAAGCTAATCTGATCAGCATTAAAATATTTGTTCAAATATTTGAAATAAATTTTAAAAAGAAATACAAAGTTACAATTTGTATTTTAAAATTTCTGTTTGATTAGATCTCCTGGTTTTTCGTATCGAAAATCATATGGTGTTATAATAATAAAAATATTAATCGACAAAGAATATTTTTACAGAAGAAAACACTGCAAAACTTCCGAAAAAATATATTTTGTTAGTGATATTCAAATTAGTTTACTATACTTTCTTTATTCACCGAACAGATGGAGTACAAAAATGCGTGATCAATGCGTGATACGAAAAGTAAGCTTTCTATTGGTTGGTAAGAACTCCCGGAAAGTCCATTGCAAACGATGTAAATTAAAAAAATCCTATTAAAAGCCGCCCTTTAAAATTCAAGAACCGATCATTTGAATGATGCTATAGACTGTTTAAATAAGGGTAAAATAGAATCATAAGTACTAAGATTTCATTTCTATTTCTTCCTAAAAACAAATATAACAATAGCACTGCTAAAATACGACATTGATAATAATAAATTAAATTCATTCATTTAAAATGCATAACAAAATGTGTAATACATCGCTGTATACCAAGGACGCGCAATGTTTATATATAATCAAACATAAAAAAATATAGCTATTGTTTGGAATGTTTTCAAAATTTGCTTACAATTGTGGAGATATCCTAAAGCCTGTTTTTTAATTTGCGTTGTTATTTTTATATGTGAAGAAATATTTAGCATTCGGAAGGACGCTTACGAGTCTGTCCCCGGCAGTTGTCGGCAAAAGGTCGGTGAATGAACATATAAGCTGACGTTGTTAACGTTTTAAAGACTGTTGCGTTGTGGTGCGTTCAAGCTATAGCAGTGAAACCGCGAACATTTGATCACGTGTAAAAATGAAATGTGTAAGCCACCCGAATTCTTTTTGCTACATTTGCGGTGAATTGGCATTTACATATCAAAAACGATCTTTCACACCTCTCCTTAAAAGTGCTATGAGCAGTATTTCAGGTATGAAGTAGATGATGAAAACAAAAGCTGGGCTCCACATATTTGATGTGTTACGTGTGTCACTTCTTACAGCGTGAGCAAAAGGTGAAAGACGTATGCCTTTTGCTATTCTTATGATTTGGAGGGTACCATCACATCATATTACCGATTGCTATTTTTGCCTTACAAATATAAGTGGTATGACTTCTAAATCCAAACATACTGTAAAATGTCCTAATATTCATCTGCACTGAGACCAGTACCTAACAGTCCGCAATTACCTGTGTCTAAACCTCCACAAAACAGGACACGAAGCGATGATGAAGTAAACGAAGAAAGTTTTGCAGGCGACATTATGGATTTGGATCCAACATTTCAACCTGATTCGTCTTGTTGTGTGCCGCATCTTCGAAGTCAACAAGACCTCAACGACCTCGTCCGCGATGTAAAGTTGTCTAAGGAGCAAGCCGAACTTCTAGGTTCCAGATTAAAAGACTGGAATCTTCTTCAGAGTGGAACAAAAGTTGCTTTTTTTCGTAATCGCCATGCAGAATTTGAGAATTTCTTTTCTATGAAAGAAGGACTTGCATTTTGTAATGACGTTCGTTCTGTTATGAAGACGCTTGGTCATGAATATAATACAGATGAGTGGCGTTTGTTCATTGACTCTTCCAAATTAAGCTTGAAAACGGTACTACTCCACAATGGAAATAAGTTCCCCTCTGTGTCTATGGCTCATGCAAGCGATTTGAAAGAATATTATGACAGCATGAACCTTCTTTTGGAAAAAAATAAGTATAACAACTTTAAGTGTAATATTTGTGGCGATTTGAAAGTTGTTTCACTTTGGTTCGGCATGCAACTCGGTTACACAAAGTATTGTTGTTTCCTCTGTGAATGGGACAGTCGGAATAGGAAAAATAATTATATAAAGAAAGAGTGGCCAATACGAACTTACACAAGGAAATAAGAATGTCATTACATTAAGCTTGGATTGGTGAAAAACTTTGTCAAAGGTATGGATAAAACTAATAGTGGGTTTGCATATGTGAGGAGTAGGTTCTCTAAGATCAGTGATGCTAAGGTAAAGGAAGGCATTTTTGTGGAACCCCAGATGAATAATTTGTTGAGGCGCTAAATGGGATTGAAAAAGTAGCATGGTTGTCTTTTAAGGAGATTTCTGAGGGCTTCTTGGGAAATTGTAAAGCCGAAAACTATGTAGAGATTGTTAACAATCTACTGGCCTCATATAAAGCCATGGTTTGCAACATTGGTCTAAAAATACACTTTCTTGACTCCCACTTGGACTTTTTCCCTTTTCTGTAGAAGAGATACCAAGGCCAATGGAGCCCTGATATGTCGGCAGACTATTACTGGACGCTGAAGAGAGATGTTTGTGATGAAAAGTACAGCTGAAAGTCATATATCAGCACATTTTCCAAGTAAATATATCACTTTGTACGTCATTTTTTTATGATTTATACACATATTATAATATACACTTTTACAAAATTGCATTGCTTTGTCACTCTGAAACTCTGCCTAATTTCTGAAAACAGATATGAAATAAGTGTAAAAAGTACTACCAAGTTCACTCATTTTACCTCGTGGGATAAAATAAATCTGAAATTTTGTTGACCAGTGTTATTAATAAATAATATAGCAATAATGTCGTGTAAACGAGTAATCATTCCTTTTGTGGGGGATGTTAATAAATTTATATATAACTTTTCTACTTTAACGTTATTTATTTTATATGGCTGTCACCGTTGAAAAGTACACTAAAAGGGATACTCATGTTTTCTAATTTTTTTTAAATATTTCTTCAAATATTTAGAAAAAAAAGAAACGTAAGGGAAAATTTTTTTTTTAGTATTATCTCTAAAATGAAGTCATAGTTAGATAATAGCTTTAAATTGTGAAACTTTTATCTCATAACCGACCTTCTATTTTTCCAGGACGTGTTGTTATTCCGGTGTATTACTCTTACATGCATACATAGGCAGTGGCGGCTCCTGAGTATCTTGAATGGGTGGGCAGCAGTAGGCACAAATACGAGGGATGTCTTTTATATTTGGGGAACAGGTTTTGACGTACAAGCTTACTTACAGTGGCTTAAAAATCATCTTAGTAAAAAAATGGAATTAATTCGTGATCATTTTCGTGTCATTATTTTTGACAATTTTCGACGTAGGTTATCACAACAGCAGTGCATCAATGAACTTAATTCGGAATTTGACGATGAAGTACCGTCAAAAACTAGTGTATACCGGTGGTACTTACGCCGAATTCAATCGTGGCCGTGCTTGACTCACTGCGTAAACTGATATTGCATGATCGGCATGTAGCGTATCGTGAGATTGAGGTATCATCCATGGGTATTAGTAGGACCAGCATACATTCAATATTCCATCAACATCTGGCCGTCAAAAAAAGTTGTACGCGTTGGATTCCACATAATTTGACAACCGGTCAAAAAAAGGCTCGTGTGGATTGGTTGAATGCAATGCTCCAAAAATACGATCACGGTACTTCAAAACATGTCTATGCCATCGTAATGATGACGAATCGTGAATCTATGCCTATGAGCACGAAAGTAAACAGCAGTAAACTGTATGGGTCCTTCAAAATGAGCTAAACCCAACTAAAGTTGTTCGCGCACGAAGCACTGCGAAGCAAATGGCCGCCTGTTTCTTCGGAAAACCAGATATGTGGCAACTGTACCATTGGTGCAACGTCGGACGGTCAATTCTGAATGGTACACATCCATTTGTTTGCCAGAAGTATTTGGAAAAATAAGGGAAACCAACCGCCGAAGACGGATTATTCTCCCCAAGGACAATGCAAGCTCTTACACATCACACAAGAGAGTTTTTGGCAGCTAAAAAGGTTTAATTGAAGGGCAATCCGCCCTGATTTGGCACCCAATGACATCTTTTTGTTTCCGCACATCAAACAAAAATTACGTGGTCAACGTTTTCCGACGGCTGAAGAAGCGGTTGACGCTTTCAAAATGCATATTTGGGAGGCACCACAATCGAAGCGGAAAAAGTGCCTCGAAAACTGGTTCAAGCGCATGCAAAAGTGTATTGATCTTTATGGAGAATATTTTGAAAAACAATAAAGCCGTGTACTATGTTTAATTTTAGTTTCTGTTCTCTATTCCCGAAATATAAAAGGCATCCCTCGTACTGAATATTTGTTATTATCATTAATAACGCTTAATGAAAAATACATTAAATTTAAAGGATCTCTCAAAATTTTCATTTTCTTTAATTATATTTGGGTGGGCAGTGCCTACTTTGCCATCTCCGACGAGTCGTCACTGTTTATAGGTATATAATACATATACACCGTTTTTTTAATCGAGTGACGTGGTCCAATTAAATTTGATATTTTTGAGTACGAATCACAACAAACTACAGGCACCAAAATGCCGTCGTCGCTATTTTCGCTTAACAGCTGTACTCTATTTCCAAAATAACATTGTAAACGATATTGTACATAGCCTCATTTATGGATGCGTTCACAAACTGGCGAACAAACTACGGTCAAGGTAAGTACAAAATAATTTATTGTATTGTAATAGGGGCTCCTCCGATTTTTAAATATGGGTATGTAATATGACAGGTCAATTTTCGTCTCTTTTCCAAGAAAGTTTCCGATAAAAGTAATTAGTTTCTAATGAACAATAGTAAGTCATTTCTAAAAAGTGAACTAAATTAGTTTTGGAAATTTAGTACCAATGACAAAGTACCGCTATTACAAAAGCCTGACGCGATCCGAAAAAAAATAGATTATCTTTAGACAAAATAAAGTGGAATTCAGTTTGTTTTTATTGCGTATCGTGTTATCAATTGGTGTGAACTGAAGAAGTTTATTAATGTGTGTCTAATGTCAAGGCCTCAAGACATGATTCACAAAAATAAGATACCTACAGAAAAATGATTCATACATACATGAAAGTAAGGGAGTGTAAAATTTTCTAGTATTTTTTTTCGAAACTTGGTTAGTTTTGTAGTGATAGTCCATTACTAACGCTTTTGGAGAACTGTGCATAAATGTGTTTCTTTTTAAACAATTTTTCTATTAATTTTAACAGTTACTTTGTTTAGTACATTACAAGAAAGGTACATCTTCCAAAATGATAAGATGTCCTTTTATTGTTGCAGTCATATAAGAAAAATAAATCACGTCCCGTTGAAATTGTACACGCTATGATTTGTAATATGTTATCTTTTTTCGGCAACGTTGGTGCTCTTCCTTTGTGAGTCATTTCCTGTGAAAACGAATTTTTAATTATTCACACCGGAGTACTTTTGCTTTAACCTCAATACTGTCTAAAATTATATATTGGAAAAAAAAGTATATTAGAAATCGTTTCCTGACAAGTTTATCTGAACGAGATGTAACTTTTATACAGGTGAGTACATTTATAAAGGCGAAATAATCACATTGAATTACCTGAAATAGCACCACTGATATCCATATGTAACATTAAAACTAACAGAATTGAGAAAGAAAGAAGTCCTTTTAGGGTATCCATGCTGTGTTCGTGACACAAAAATATATTAACAACAAAAACCAGAACACAATCACCGACTTCACCTACTCATTTTGCACTGTCGCCGACAGTTACTTCGGTGGCAACGCAGAAATTCAGTCCTCATTGTCGACAATGCAGACAAGGACAACCACATTCGAACTTTCCTATTTGTGGTGAGAGATAAGAGATATTATTATATGTATATACTCCAGACTTTCACTTTACAACACGTTTGTGATTTCTTCATCGTGTATTTTGTATTCTTCTAAATCTAGGGAAAAATTAAACTAATATTATTATGCTGATTGTGATTTTACCTACACGGTGTCAACGAGGATTTGGTAGTTATTAAAGACAGTTGGTTTTATAAATATTGAAATCCATACATATGAAGTCTCAGAAAATTTATTTTGCCCGTACTATAGAATGTATTTTAATGATTGTACGTGACGGCGTACCACTTTTAATTGTACTATTAACTCAAAATAATAAAACCGATTCACTTTTCTTTTAACAACTTTATTTCCAACTGATTGTTACAATTCTAACTTGCATACTGTGTCTTTTCAATACCACTTCCTCTAGAAGTCAACTCGATATATCTTAACAAATCTTTTTGCCAAAGAAACATATTTTTATGAAAATATTTGCTTGAATTACGTAAACATTTCCTTGAAAATAGTAAATATACTACAAGGAAGTAATTACGTTTTTTTTTTCATATTATTGAAAGTTTACTTACAAGGAACGATCCCAAACCCAGAAAATCAAAAAATTATGAAACTTTGGGAGCATGCAAACGACTGTAAAAAATGCAATATTACAGAGATATAATATTGAGATAACACACGTCCCAGGCAAAGACAATATGGTGGCTGATGCATTGTCTAGAGCAGCGGTTCTCAACCTTCTTTCCTTTGGGGCACACCAAAGTACGTTTTACACATTCGCGACACCGCTACATGATTTTTTACCTACTCGTAGATGTGAAAAAGCAAATACATAAAGTGCATACAATATTTTTATTATGGAACGAACATGAGGTAGAAATTTAAAAATTTATTACGTAAGACTCTTAAATAGAAAAGTATAAACATACAAGAAACTTACGACTCTTAAGCGCGAAGTATATCTATATGCGGACGAACTCTTGACATTCTCATCTCGCCTTCCACATCAAGAAGCCGAGACCTGTAGTCACATTTTATAATCAATATAGAGAATCCAGACTCGCACAAGTAGGACGTTGAGAAGGGCAGTAAAAGAGATATTGCTTTATTCGCGATATGCGGATATTTAGTTCTGATTCAAATCCAAAAAACATCGGGAGCATTTCCTTTAAATTTCGATCTCAGGACTGTATCCGATGATATTTCGATAAGTTTAATTCTGCTTTGGATACGTTTTCCTCGCCAGGCGCAATCAACCACTCCCAGCCAGTAGTCGAGATCGAGGGAAAGTATTTGGATATCCCTACTTGCAAGTCAGATAGGTGCCCTATTACGTGTTCCTTTATCAGATTTTCTTCCTCTGCATTCAACTCACTTGATGCGGTAGCCGTAGCTGGAAAAGCAGCTGGGGAGCTGCAAACGGGGTTTTTAAGACATTCACAATAATCAAACTTATTATTATCATTACTTTCAAAATATCCCGATAGTTCTAGAACTCTGTAGTATTTTTCCTTTGGAAAGTGGATTTTGGTGTGGAATAACAACACTTTGTAATTTGCATCCATTTCTTCCCAGACACTCGCGATTTTACAGGACGAGCTTTTACATAGTTGATCGTTGAAGCAACCGTTTGAATGACGTCATCCAAACGATATTCGTCCGTAGTCTTCACTATTATAACCTCTCTATGTAAAAAGCAATTGGTAGTTATTATTGATAGGTTTCTATTCCGCACAAAAGTTAGAAATCCCTTTCTATTTCCTATCATTGCAGCAGTTCCATCAGTACATATAGCAATGCAATCCGTCCATTTTGGAAGAAACTGTCAACAAAATATATTAACTCCAGTGGTTGTTGTTCCAGCTCTCGACAAAATAGGCATTGCTCAATAATTTCTGATTCGCAAACAAATCTAAATAATGTTTTTTAAGACATTTTCCATAGTGGGTTTATTGGGAGTGGTAAGATAATGGTTATAGGTTATGATGGCTGAAGCGATCGCATCAACATACAAAGGAAGTTTACGTGAAAGCAAAAATAATTCATAGCCAGAAAAGGAAGACCATTGCCAGTGTATTAAAATTTATGAAAGAATAAGCTGCAAATAATACTCCAATAATATCCGGGAGTTGGTTAATAATGGGAGCCGACGTGCTCTTGAAACATATGTCCCGAATTTTATTAAATTAATTTGTGCGGTGTGGATTTCCCGATACTGCGTATTAGTGACTCCAATAATATCTTTGAAACACTTCAAGAAGAAGTTACTTGCAATATCACAAATGATTTGGGGGTGGAAGATATTTGTTTAGGCGGAAAGAAAATGAATGTATGCCCGGCAAAGTGTTTAATAATTTTCGGTTTGAATTATTATTGGTTGCGTGGGAAATAAAATGCAAACGCTATAAAATATGCCTAACATAAAATAATAATTTATAATGTAATTGGAATCTAGTAAATAAATAAAATAAAACAAAGAAGTGTGCCTAAAGTATATATATTTAAAATTTAGAAAACCTAATGCATAAAAAATTAAAATAAATAATGAATAAACGGTATGCACCAATACTGTATGCGCTAAGTTAATCGCGATTGTGACTATGAGATGTTGATGTTACGAAAAAGTTAAAATAAAGGAGAATTTAAAATAAAAGGAATTTATAACGATACCGTTTGAAATACTTAACTTGACCATGTGTGAGTATGTGAGTCTTGGATGGGCGACTTAAGGGTTCCTAGCTTCAAGAATGGACTTCGAAGCGGTAACTACTAAAGCCTGGCTTCCGCGGCGCGTGGCTTGCCAATATTGGCTCGTTACTTGACGAGCCACACGTTGTGGGAATGGTTAGTTCAGTGGCTTGTCCCTTGGCTTGCGCTTTCCCGTTCGTTGTCGGTAAATGTTTCCGAGTCAAAGGAGAGCGATCATACCTGCGTTGTGGGAATGGTACAAGTATGCCGTACCGTGCTCGTCGAGCATATCGACTCGCCAAGTCACGCACCGTTGGGCCCCGGCTTAATACGTACCGCATCGTACTTATAACAAAAAACAACACTGTCTTGATGAACGGTTTGTTCTGTCCTAGACGGACGAAGAGGAAGAGCTCCGGGTCTTGTCCTGGTCGGACGAAGACGAGGTGTTGTCTTGTCGTGGTCGAACGGAGACGAACATTGTATGTCCTGGGCGGACGGAAAGGAACTCAGTTAATGTCTTGGCCGGTGGAGAAGAAACCGCTCTCACGTCCGAAGATCACGTTGCGACTGGCCGAAAATTAACTTGTGTATGCAGCAAATGAAGACGATTCCTGTCTGCCTACCTGGTCAAGGGTGTTTGTTGCAAGAGGCAGTTGAAGTGATGACGTACTCATACTGTCGGTATTTCCGAAAATAAGTGTAAACCGGTTTATTGCATATTTCATGAAAAAATGTATGAAGGCATCGTTGTAGATGTTGAGAACAATTCTTAAGCTTATCCCAAATGAATAGTCACGAAACATCATAAAATAATATTTCAGAAAAAATAATTGTATTCGGTTACACGGTGAGTGTAACAGCAACAATTCGAATATGCGACATTACGTTCAGAAATATTGTTAAGGAAGGTGAGGATGTACATATGTAGATGCACGAAGAGTTGCCTCTTAGTCGAGTCCTATCAAAAACGAATTGGCCCGAGTCCAAAAAGTACACTTCGTATTGCAGACAAACAAATAATCCGAACGATTGTACATAATTTTTAATACATGACAGAAGACGGCCAACACTAAAAGGTATAAAAATATAACTTTCTTTCTGTTAATGTTGTTTGTATAATGGCATTATTTTATTTGTTACAGGAATTTATGATAAAATTCATTAAAATGGTAGGTATACCTTTCGAAGGAGGTCAAATATATTTAAAAAGATGGGTTTTAAGTATGCACTTATACGGAAAATCAATGTGTGGCAGAGAATTTACTTGAAACACCTGATAAACGGAAAGTATTAACTACGAGATAAACGATACAATATTAACGCCAACTGCAAAGTTAGCTGTATGCAAATAAGCCAGTGATATTTACGGATGAATCGTACATCCACAGTTTCCATACACAGACGAAGAAATGGTCGGACGATACATTGTTGGAGTTAAAGAAACCGATTTGGAAGGGCAGCCATTTGGAGCATGCTAGTGATAAAATGGGTTTCATAGATAACAGCCAGAGAATAATTTGCATCTATAACACCTGAAGAATGCGCAGCTGTTTGCAACCATGTAGACAAAATTTCAAAAGACTATTTGCAAAAAGAGCACATACTGGATGGCATAACAGATGAACTGGTATTTGTTGTGAATACCGATGAAGATTTTTATGTTGACGCCGACCATGACGATGATGCTTTGCAGTTCTTTCGTAGGGCTACTACTTTTAATAATTTGTTACCGTAAAATATAATTTACTGCATTTTGCAGTTCATTTTTTATTCCTGCATAAATGATAACAGTTATTTTACTGTTTTATTTCCTTTAAAGTAAACAAATACATGTTTTTAATAACAACACAAGATTGGAATGCAAAGATAAAATGAATTAAAATAACTTTGAACGCTTTAGTCATACCTACGTTAGAAATTATTCAAAATACTGTGGTTGTCATTAAACGTGATACTTTTAAATCAGCTGTCTTGTTTCTATTTTTATTTGGTACATGTTTCATGCATCTAATAAAAAACGTTTTTCATTTTGCTGAAATATTTTCTAAAATTTGTACCGTAAAAGAATTCATGATTTAATATAATATATATATAACAAAAACATGAATATTTCTACAGTTTTCAAAAGATTGCTGTATCTATCTATCAATATTTAAGTTTCTTACTATTTTTTCTTCAAGAGCTTCCGTTACTGACGTACAATTATGCAGTCAAATTTTACAACTGCACGTCTTATCAGCTTACACTGATTACGACACTGATGACTTTCGTTCGCGTATTCGACGATGACAATATGATTTCTTAGATTGAGACTACTCTAACTATTGTAAAAAATATCATAATCCAATTATAATGCTGTTACATGGTTAGTATATTTCTGAAACATTAAATTTACATATATAAGTCTTATATTTTACAATACTTGTATATTTTAATAGACATATTACATATTATCAAATAATTACATTAATATTCTAATGTGGCGAACATCGTGTGATACATGAATGGCACATGTAGATTACAAGATACATATAATTTGTACCCGAAGAGTAAATATGATATACATAAAATATCTATGTGTGATATATTGATGTGTTTATTGGGAAATACTAATATTAATTAATAAAAACTCTTAACCACAATGTTTATGTTTACTGACGAATAAACATCATACCATTTAACGTCCGGTCATTGTAGTGTTAATGGTTTTTAATAGCGGGTATTTGGTACCATTTGAACCATGGCCACGGAAATCGTCCGTATCGATGGACCAAATCATACAACCTCTTAAACCCATCTGCATTGCGAATTTTACTTTTTCTGTTATGGACTCCGGGTCATCATAAGAAATTACCTTGTCCCCCGAGACCGCGAATGGTGTTGCGCTAAGACTATCCCAGTGGCGCGTGTAACCCAGAGATCTATCCTTAAGAGCTAAACAAATCTAGAACGCCGGTTTTTAGCTATTGAAGATTGTTCGTATATTCAAAAGCATCCAACGTACCTCGTTGTATCCCATAAATCCGTCTTCGTTCGTTAAGGGTCCTTTAAATCCTGTATTTTGCGATGGTTCGCCGAGTTTTCGAGAGGTGTTCCAATTACCTACTAAAAATGTTCTGCCGTAGAACGGTATGCCCATGACTAGTTTATGAGGCTTTGCACCCAGTTGCAACATATAATTTATGGTGTATTCCTAACATAAATTCAGGATTTTAAATTCGGCAATTTTAAATGCTTGCTTTCAAAAATTATGAAATTATTGAGAAAACAATTCTTACTACGTTTAGTGTATTTGTACTTCTTAAAGGTGCATTGGCTCCGGTTCGACTATCCCACGCGCCGTGGTAATCATAACACATCATATGAATGAAGTCCAGATATCCTGATAGGCCGGCCACATCATAAGCGGCATCGATTATATCTTTTCCAGCCCCAAAAGCAGCTGTTAGGAGGTAATTGTGTTTGTTAAATGCTACTCTAAGTTCCTAAAAAAAGGTAAAACGAATACTATAATATTGTTGTAATAAAATGATTTATATTATGAAAGTTTATTTTATACCTTAACTAATAGTAAAAAGTTAGCTTTGTCTTGAGGAACACCGCCACGTTTCCCTGGGAATTCCCAATCTAGATCTAGTCCGTCAAATCTATATTTACTGTTAATGGAATACACATATTAAGTATTGATTATTTCAATGTGGCCTGTTATATTACGCCTGTGTTACCTCAGGAAATTTAAAACGCTGACAATAAATCTGCTTCTTTTGTATGGATCTGCAGCCAATTTTGAATAATTTTCAGAGCCTTCTTTCCAACCGCCTATTGCAATGCTTACTTTCAGGTGTGGATACTTGTTTTTCAATTGAACAAGCCTATTGTACCCTGCTTTGCCGTAATTATCACTAACATCTTGCCATGGATCTATATATACAGAAAGGAGTTTTTATAGAGCAAAACGACGATCTAAAAATACCCAAAGAAGAGATGGAAACATATTTTTCAACAAAGAGATGTTATTCGATTTCATTTAGTCAGTTGTTTCAGAGGATGTCGCCCACAGTGCTTATAAGATTGTAAGCAAAGACGTCAAAACACTTCAAAAATCTAAACGATAGGTTTATTATGGATGATGAAAGTATAAAAGTTCAGCAGGAGTGAATTGTGGATAGAAGGGTGTATTCATCTCATTCATTTGAAATCCTAATCTACTTTCCATAGTAACCTAACATACCTATGTAGTGTTACCTAGCGATTCAACTAACACTCCATTCTTCAAAGCACTTATATAGTGCGGACGTAAATTGTGCTCCTCCCCTCGTGACTTTTGAAAGAAAGAAGCGAAACAAAGACGAGGTGAAATTAGAGGCAAATTATGATATTTTAGTTACAGGGCGCTGTACTGGACTCAAAACGTAAGATAGATGGCGTTGTTATCTTTAAAATTTTTAATGGAAAGTATGTTCATATGAAACCTCACTTGTAAGATATTTTTATTATGTTTACGCCTATGTAAACAGTTTTACCATTTTATATCTTTTTACGGACATATCTGCAATAAAAGATATGATATGATAACCCTCGTATTTATTTAAGGGTGCATGTTTCCTAGGAAATGTATTTTATAATTTAAACGTCAAAATATTATTTATGCCGATTTAGTTCTGACAGTACACCTGACATAGCGAAAATCCATCAACGCAGAAAAAAGACAGAGGCGCTTCTTCTCGATTCAGAAGGTTTTTGTTCTTTTTAATATAAATGGATTCATAAGCATCTAGCTCGCGCGTCGATGTTACCGATTTCATTAGTTTTAAATTATCTATATTTCCCGTGTTTGCAATATGTTCTGCGACGCCAGACATATCAGCCCTCCCATGCCGGTAGTGTGAAATATGTTCTTTGTATCTAGTTTCTATAGACCTCTTTGTCTGTCCAACGTAGACTTTCTCACAATCTCCCCATGCAATTTTATAAATACCTGATTTTTGTTTCGTTTCCGGTTTGTCCGGGTTTCCTAAAAGGTTACGAAGTGTGTTGGACGATTTATAACCGATTTTCATATATTCGTCTTTTACGACTCGGCAAATTCCTTTAGTTATTTTATGAAAAGGCAATATTAAGAACTTATTTTTGTCTCGGGGTTCTATCGAAGTAAGCGTTGTAGAGTTTCTGAGGTGTTGTCTATATTGAACCTTCTTCAGGACGCCATCAACATCTACGGAGAAGTAACCATTGTATTTTGCAATGTTTTTAATGTATTTTAATTCTTTTTCGAATCTGTTTTGACTTAACGAGAATTTAATTAATCGGTTGACCAAGAAATTAATCGCGGACATCTTATGTTGTTGTCAGTGGTTTGAATATGCCATTATGAATCTATCTGTGTTGGTTTCTTTTCTATATATGTCTATTTCTGATTTATTGTTATTCTTAATTACTAAACTATATAAGAAAGGTAGACGATTGTTCACCACTTTTTCCGCTGTGAATTTAATCGAATCAAATCGCGAGTTTAATTTTGTTGGGAAAATTTCCACGGTATCTTTTGTGGTATCAAATACCGAAAATATATCATTTACGTATCTCAGCCAAATTCTCGGAAAATAATCTCCGTTCGGTTTCGACTTCGTTTAGTTTCAGGTATTTTCTTAAGAACTCTATAGTTTCTGGAATCGGTACGCTCGGAAAAAGTGAACACACCTCAAACGATACGAGAATCTCTCCTTCATTAATTGCTACATAAAGCACTGCATAAAGTATATATAAAACGTATCTATCTGGATTCTCTCGTAAATTACCAAAAGATGTAAGAAATCTGCCCCTTATCAATCTTGTGTCTGTAAATAGATGCATCCAATAACACCTTTTCTTTTGTAAAATATATTTTTACGCAAGATACGCAAACATTCCACGTCTTCTTCGATACACATACATTCCGATGCCGGTAGAATCTACACCGTGCGTCATTTTACCGAAGAGTGTGCATTGACGTAAAAAAGTTGTGGTTTGATGTCGCGGTGCCGCACGTCCAAACAAATGTATTCGGTCTAACAGCTAGTTCTTTTATCACAAAACCAAAAACTCAAATAATTGTAATAAAAAATTGTTTGTAACCTAATCGGTTGACCATGATTGGTTAAAATTTTATAGATTTACTGCCGCAATGAGTACTTCTCGAAAGATTTATATTTTCTACTAGATACGAGCAACCATTAAAATTGAGCTCTAAGAAGGTATGTGCATATGTGCTGCTGATTGTCGGAATCTATAGAAAATCATCTTAGTAAAATCAATGATGATGAACTTACTGTTAATTGTTTGGTTTCACCAGCTTTAAAGTAATTCTCAGGATGTACGGTATAATGTGTTTTTGTTATATATATATATGTAGCTATTACATTTGTAAGTAAACGTTTGCATATAATTGTGGTAATAATATTCTAGGCAAAGTCTTACCTAACGGTTTAATAGAATAATTGGTGACGTCCAATCCTGCGAATGAATAGATAATGTGTGTGAATAACTGTGGATCTAAGTCTTCTATCTCAAAACTGCCATCGCCGGGTCTGTATACAGATGCCCTTCCGAGGTAGCAAACTACAACTTTTCCATGTCTAGGACCTGTGGAAATTCAAAAGAAACATTAAATTTTACTTTACAACTATTTGTAAACTGTTCCAACAAATTAAGGTGATGTAATAGTTGTTATAGTATCACATTCCGTGTTTGCACACTTTAATTAATTTTCCCGTGTTTATCTCAGTATTATATAATTTTTTTAATAGATATATTAGTTTGTTTCCTGTTTTATTTGTTGCTCGTTTACGATTAGGGAATGTAGCTATTATCTAAATATGCCATAATTGTTTATATATTCAAACATTCCTCTCGTTTTTCAAGATTATTGTCGTAAATCTTACTACCTAAATCAACAAATATTTATCAATTAATCAAATATACTCACCTCCAGGCATCGACAAAGATGGACGTGAAGATATCTTACA
This sequence comes from Osmoderma eremita, assembly GCA_031763485.1. Lineage (NCBI taxonomy): Eukaryota > Metazoa > Arthropoda > Insecta > Coleoptera > Scarabaeidae > Osmoderma > Osmoderma eremita. The sequence goes on from JARFOC010000051.1 coordinate 250,494, forward strand.
TCCTATAATTTCCACAAGAGATGAAGAGATAACATTGAAAGAATGTAAGTGGTTTTACTTCAAAACTACTGCCAGATTACATAAATGTTGATTAAGATACAACAATGATAATAAAGTTTATTGGTCAATATAATAAAGTATAAACATACGAGCTGTGTAAATTAAGTAATGAGACTGCTATTTTTAAATATTCTTATTCGAATATAATTACAATTGAACGTTGTCTCCTTCAAAATAACTCCATTGGGAAGCCACACAGCGTTGGAGACGGTTCTTCCATTCCTCATAGCAGTGCTGGAATTCGGATATTGGAATCGCTTTTAGCTGGTCGGTTACAGTCGTCCGAATATTTTCGAGTGTCCCAAAATGATGTCCCTTCAGATGAATTTTCAATCTTGGGAAGAGGAAAAAGTCACAAGGACTCAAGTCAGGTGAATAAGGAGGCTGAGGAGCACAGAAATATTTCTACTTGCCAATAAACCGTTTATGGAAATTGCTGTGTGGCAAGGCGCATTGTCATGATGTAGGATCCAATCGTTTTTGATGTTTGGTCTCACACGCATAACCCTTTTTCGGAGTTTTTCGAGAACCTCTCGGTAAAAATGTTGATTAATTGTCTGATCTCGAGGCACGAACTCTTTGTGAACCATTCCCTGACTATCAAAGAAGCAAATGAGCATGCTCTTGATCTTTCATTTGCTCATTCTTGCTTTCTTGAGCTTTGGAGAGCCTGAAGTGTGCCATTACATGCTCTGACGTTTTGTTTCTGGGTCATACTCGAACACCCAACTCTCATCACCAGTGATGACACGTTCCGAAAGATTTTCATTATTTTCAATCGATTCCAAAAAGTCAATGCACTTTTCTCCCCTAATGTCCTTTTGTTCCTGGGAAAGGTTTTTTGGAACCATTTTCGGGCAGATCTTTCCCATTCCCAATTCATTGGTCAAAACTTGATGAACGGTGGTGTGAGACAAATTCAACTGTTCCCCGATCATTCTGACCGTCAACCGGCGATCTGAACGCACCGGATCGAAGATTTTGTCGACATTGCCATCGGTGCTTGCATCGGAAGGCCCTCCGCTGCCTGGTTCATCTCCCATCGACTCTCTTCCTTCTTCACCGAAAAACCTGGGCTCTTGACGAAACAATGTCTCTGTAGGCCTGCTGAAGTTTTCCAAAAGCTTCTGTTGTACTTTGCTCAAGTCTAAAGGAAAACCTGATAGCATACCATTGCTCGAAATTAATGTCTTTCATTTATAGAACGCACTACGAAAACCGGGTTCACGGAAAAAACGGCAACGGACAACCAAGTGACTTGATCGTGTTCAAACATGCAGTGAACGCGTGTTACAATGTACACTTGGCGCCCCTCCATGTTCCGTGGTTCCCGTGTTGCCATATCAATCGCTACGTTGTCAGTCTCATTACTTAATTTAGACACCTCGTAGGTATAAATACACACAAAAACAGATAAAACCATATGCAAAAATCTATTGATCAAATGGCTGTAATGCAGTATGAACCTTGGAAATTCAGCTGTTCCACCTTACAACCAAACTGAGCTGAGATCGATTTTTCGAATAGAGGGATGCATGATATAAAAAAAACGTGCATTACTGAAATAATGTAAATCTTTTAGTTGTAATACCGCGCATTCCATAGCGCCGTTTTAGTTTTAATGTTTGCGTGGTATTTATAAAAATAGAATTATTGGACCATATTTCTATGAAGGCACACCTACAGCAGAACAGTATATTTAAATTTTCGAAAATGTTCTGGAAGTGTTGAAAGTTGCTTTAAGTTGCAAAATATAGATCATCGTGTACTTTGCCATTCCATAAAATCCCTTATGGAGAGGCGCAGAAAGTGTAAGAAAATGAAAATGTATTCGAACACTTGTAAATAACTTTATTTTCACAATAGTTGTGAAAATAAATTAATTAATGCAAGAAAACATTCGGGACTTTGTTGATGATGAGATCCCACGTGCTCTCCAAACGTATGTACTGAATTTATTAAATCAATTTGTTGTATGTGGAATTCCCTATACTGTGTAGTAGCAAGAAAATTGTATCCCTGCATTAAACTAATATCCCTCCTAACTTTTTTATTATTGCTTTTAATGAAATGGTGTATTAAGGCTTTTAAATCACATATTGTGTTGTCTTTCGAAATATTGAGGAATATACAGTTAATGCAGTAAATTAGATATTTCGAATTCCCCGACACTCACATGCTGTCCAAGTAAAATGAGAAGGGTTATTGTCCTTCAAAAGAATATATAAGAAAACAGATGGGTAGATAGCATTTTCCGGCATTTTAAAGGGTATTACCAAAGGCGTGTTTTTTCATATATATGTATATGTATGTATAATTAATTTAAAAATTTTATATTCCTTCAAATAACAAATTATATAATTACAATAATTATTAAGTTACAAATCCCTATTTATTTATTTTCAAATTCATATCAAAATTTATACGTCAAAATTTAATTGTAATGCGTTAAGTTTTTTTGAGAGAAAATGGTAATAGCTAGTTATACAGGATCTCCCAAGTTGAGTGGCCTATTAAAATATTTTAGGGAAGGAAATACACAAAATTTTCTGAAAATAAGTTGACTGCCCTAGACCAAAGTGTTCGTTCAAAGTAAATTATTTTCATTTTTGCGTCACTTCCGGTTGACCGGAAGGAATTAACCTTTTTATTTTAACTGGAATGTTATAATTTTTATTGCAAATTATAATTATAAACGTTATTCTAAATACAAGTTGTTAAGGATTCCCTATACCTAAATGTAACAGATTTTAAGATATCTTCAAACTTATGTAAAAAATCCTTTTGGCTGGCTTTCATTAAAGAAATTGCCTTTACCATTCTTAGATTTCAAGATTCAAGCTGCTTATTATGTGAAAGTATAACCCTTAGGCTTTGAAACCATAGCCTAAATATCCTTGAAAATTTTACAATCTGGTCGCAATATGGTGTCGAATTTCATTATGTTTAACCGTCCAAAACTCAATTTTTCTAAATGGAACACTCTGTATATTTTTACATCATGATGCACAGAATGAAATTCTGCAGCGATTAGTAGTAGGTTTCCTCATACCTATTTCTTTTCGTTTTCCTATTGTTAATAATTGTGTATTTTACTGGCATATTTTGCTAGAATTAACCCAATTTCGCAATAAGCTTCAACCAAAGTATTTATTGAGCTAACACAAAAAAATGTACAAAATGAGAAAAAAATGTAGGAAATAAGGAGAAAAGTAAACTAAAGTCACTTTATGTTCATTTTTAATGAACGTCTTCAGAAAAATAAGAATGCCTTGAAAAACATTTTTTGACAGTTTAATTTTTTCGTAGCAGAACTTACAATTAGTTAGTAAAAGATTTTCTTTTACAATTGTTTATTAATATTACTGTTGGCTTTTACGTAAAAAATAGAAATGAATAATTTAATTTATAATCATTGGGGCAAGATTAAATAAATTCGAGCTGCAAAATCGTATTAGGAACATATTTACAAATTTAAAACCTTTCGAAATAAGACGCGCCACTACACAGAGTGTTCTATCGCGGCTTAGAACTTGTCTTCGAATGAATGGTAGACAATTTGAACAGCTTTTATAGTCTTTAGAGCATTAGTAATTAGAATATAGAGTTGCCACTTCTTTAGTATTGCCGGCTTGGACTCCATCCAAATTTTTGTACATTTCTTCCTAGGTTTCTGCTTTTTTTTGGGTTAAGTAAATAAATACTTTGTTTGGTGGAACTTATTGCAAAAAATTAGGTTAATTCCAGCAAAAAAATTCCATTACAATACACCATTATTAATAATAGGAAAACGAAAAGAAAAAGGTATCGGGAAACCTAATACTAATCGCTGCAGAATTTGATTCTATGCATCATGATGTAAAAATATACAAAGTGTTCCATTTAAGAAAATTGAGTTTTGGAGAATTAAACATAATGAGATTCGACACCATATTGCGACCAGACTGTAAAATTTTCAGGGATATTTGGGGTATGATTTAAAAGCCTAAGGGTTATGCCTTCAAATGATAAGCAACTTAAATATTGAAATTTAAGAATATCGTAAAGACATTTTTTTTAAATGTAAGGCAGACAAAACGATTTTTTACATAAGTTTGAAGGTATCTCCAAATCGGTTACATTTAGGTATAGAGAAACCTTCACATTTTGTATTTAGGAAACGTTTTTAATCAGAATTTGCAATAAAAATTATAACATTCCTTTTAAAATAAGAAAGTTAATGGCGACTTTCGGTCAACCGGAAGTGATGCAAATGTGAAAATAATTTACTCTGAAAGATCACTATGGTTTATGGCAATGTACTTATTTTCAGAATTTTTGTGTATTTCCTTCCCTAAAATATTTTAATAGGCCATAGGCCACTCAAGTTGGGAGACATTGTATATGTTTAACTTTCCAATTTCCAATTTAAATAAACAAAATATTACCTTTATTTATAAATTAAAAATAAATAAAAAGTAGCCATAACTACCATGTTTATTTCCGTTGTTGCTCCTAAATTATCGAGGAAAAATAATATCTGGCAACAGAGCAAATAACTTCACGGGGAATTCCCCTTTTTATCCATAAGAATTACCTACAGCTTCAAATCAGGAAATTTTCTGTGACGCCATAATTAACGTGCTTCTAAGGCGACCCACTGATTTACCGTTCCCAAATATTAGAAATAAAATAATTTCAGTAGTGGCTGTTTTATTTTCTAATTTGAGACGCTTACTAAAAATGCCAATTTTTTTTTTCCTTGCATTACAGAAAATATATTTGAACCGAAACCTTCGTATAACACAATATACAAAAATATTTTTTTGGCAAGTAAATGTTCATTTTGTATTTACTTACCTGACATTTTTATAATAGATTTGTCGTTTATGGTCGATCGCGAAGTTGTTCCCTAGAGCGTTATCACTTCTCTATAACGCTCTCGGAAACGTGTGCCCTTTTTATTTTCTTTCCCCCACTCATCTACGTTTATCTTAACCTCCTTTTCCACAAATCATGTTATCTACATTTACCGTATTTGTTCTAATTGGTGCCGCACTCCCAAAAATGTGACATATTTATGCGAAGTGCGCATAATCAACGTCAAGTAAGTAGGGGAATTCCCCTTTAACCACACTCGGATTAAATTCCGTTTGTGATACTAAAACGATGTCGTTTTGTATCAAAACTTAGTTGTAACACAATTTTTTTGAGATGGATAGCAAAAGAATAGAAATGAGGATTGGGTTTGATTGGAAATAAACGCCGCACTCTAATGAATGGTGCACTTTTTTTAAACGCAGCAAAGATAGATGCCCTAGATGATTAAACGCCGGGGCGACTATTAGAATAAATGGGCCACTCTGTGGCAGTGGTTATGCAATAAATATTTTTTTAAAACACGAGGCGTTTGCATTACAATACTTAGACTATTACAAAATACAGTACTTGAATTCAGTTACGGCAGAATGTAAACAATATTTTAAAAAACTAATAACATCCTAAAAATTTAAAAATGCTACCGAGACCCATGTCACGAGTAGTACATCCGCGGGGGTTTAGTTCCGTCGTCTTTCGCGAATAATAGAAATCATATATGAAGTATGAGGCAAAATTAAGACAGGAAAGTTATAAAATATTTATGTAAAATTACCATGAAAAAATATTCTTATGCTTTACACAAACAACATTTAACTTAAATAATAATTATACAATAGTGCATACGCAATAAGGAAATGTAATAAATGAAAGTATAATTGATAATAACAAAAAGCTAATATCTTAATACTTATTAGTCGGGATCATCTAAGAATATAACATTTGGCGATCTGGCCAAATTCATCATCAACCGATCTTTCACCGGTTTCAAGGCTTCTGTTATAGTGTTAGTAATTTCTTTGCTACGTTCCATTATTGGGTCATAATCTGTTACCTGCTCTTTTAATGTTTAGGCCGTTAGAAATATTACAGAAAATTTTTCGCAATTCTTGGTCACTTTCATCCTCATCGTCATTCTCTGTCGAGGAAGATTTGACAAGATCATCCAATTTCTCATTGGTGATGGTGTTCGTCGACGTAATCATTCAGTTCTTCTACAGTCATATCGTTAAATCCTTCTCCGCCTATTTGCTGCGTCATATTAAATATCGTTGTGAGCTGTGGATCAATATTCGAAGTGTCTTCAGAGTTACGAACGATATCAATTCACAAATTCTTCCAACATGCTACTATCGTTTCTGGTATCAATTCGTCTATTGCCTCTTTGATAACTACAATTGCACCAACAATTGTGAATGACTTCCAACATTCCCTGAACCCAATACCGAAGGAATCTTTAACTATTGTGAAGCAAATCGAAATCCTGTCGAGTATACATGGCTTTAAGTCATCTAATGATATCTTGATCAAGTGTTTGAAGCAATGGTGGCAAGAAAATCATTTCAACATTGTCGTCTTCTGTGATACAGGATACCCAGGACCGTTGTCTATTATCAACAGCAGTTTCAATGGTAATTTCGCTTCCGAAACAAAAGATCGATGAAACCATTCCGTAAATAAAAGCAGCTGTGAACACGCCTTCCGATTTGATTGCTAAAAACCAAGTAGACAGTTTTTATCTCCGTTATTAAGAGCACGGGATTCAATGCTCGGTAAAGTCCAGGTTCAATCGTATGATCAGCTACATTTGTCGTCAGTATGTCCTTAATTGTTTTAAAGCCTGGTGATTCCTTCCCTTATGAATGTAAGCCCGCTGGGGCATTCTTTTAGATATAAGGTCGGTCTCATTAGAATAAAAACTTGCTTAGGATGATAATATTCTTTAGCAATAATTTGATTAAATTTGCAACTATGTGATCAGCCGACGCAGATTATCCGGTAATTATTACGTTTCTTATATTTAACCGAGTTTGCTGTGAATTACTTTCTTTCCTCTTCTATTTCATCTTGTGGCTGTATGTCTTCATATAGAATTAACGCTTTTCCCATATTTCCATTAAAGGGAGTGTACTTTTTGAGTTACTTGAAGAGATGATGTTATCCGCTGGGTCGACGATCGCTCCTTCCACCTCGGCCGCTTTGTCCTATTGTGGAGCGGATGGCACCCTAAAGTTCATCCAACAAGTCAGGCCCTTGAGATAGCTCAGAATCTTGTTGTATGAGGAATCTTTCAGGTCAGCTAGGGTAGTAATGTTCCTTCCAAAAATGGAGAACCTGATGCTGGTGGTCGCCGGACAGTGGCAACTAACGTGCTCTACTGTTTCTTCATCCTCCATGCACAGCCGGTGTTGTATATAAGCATATGTGTATGTATCGTATTTATAGGTGTAGGTGAAAAACATACAAAGGGAGTTGAAATAAAAACAGTTGCCACTCGACCATCGTTTGAATATTTTGTCCTTAAAGAGTGCTCCTAGCATTACATTTAATATGTAGTTAAATACATAACAAATGGTGACGACATTTAAGAATCTGTGCGTGCAAGTGATAGTGGTATAAACAGTGAAAAGTATTACGAAGAAATAAAAACGAAGTTAATGATACAGTGAAAAATAGAATAATTGTATTAAGAAAATGGCGGAACAAATTACGGGGCTTATTGGGAATTTACAAGTTTTTGATCACAAGAACTCAGACTTTACAGTATTTAATGAAAGATTGAATCAGTTTTTTGTGGCAAATAATATTACGGAGGAAAATGAGAAAAAAGCTCGCCCTGTTCCTTTTGCTTTAAAAACAAAAATTGAAACTGAAATAGCAAACAAAGTTTTGATTCCAGTTGAATTTTTCGAATGGGCTACACCGATTATACCGGTATCGAAACCGGACGCGACAGTGCGTATTTGTGGTGATTTCAACGTAATCGTAAATCCGCAGTTGCAGGAGGAAAAATATCCTTTATCCCGTATCGAGTATTTATTTAGTAAACTACAGAGTGGTGATAAATTTTCAAAAATGGATTTATCAAATGCGTATCAACAAGTTTGTTTAACTAAAGAATCTCACAAATTGGTAACAATATCGACACATAAAGGTTATTTTCTTATACGAGATTACCGTACGGGATTACCAGCGCACCGGCGATTTTTCAAAATTTAATTGAACAAATATTTATGGATATAGGTGCCGTACAGTGTTTTTAGATCATTTATTAATAACAGGGAAAGATTTTAAATAGAGGAAGTTTTTGGACGGTCACAAGATTGTGGATTAAAAGTTCAAAAATCCAAATAAAAAAATGTGCAGTACCGAATTCAGTATCGAAATTAAAATCTTTCCTTGGCATGGTAAATTTTTATGGAAAATTTATTCCAAATGCTTCAATCATATTACAATCCCTGTATAATTTACTAAAGAAAAACACTAAATGGTATTGGCCAAAGGAATGTGAACTGAGTTTTGATCAAGTGAAGGAATTGCTAGTTTCTTCTTCGATTTTAGTTCATTTTGATCATGAACGCCAAATTAAATTAACGGTAGATGCGTCTAATTACCATTTGGGAGCCGAGATAAACCACGTATCGCATTTTCGTCTAGATTATTAAATTTTGCCGAGATAAGATATTCACAGATCGAAAAAGAAGCTGCAGCAATCATTTTTGGCACCAAGAAATTTTATCAGTACTTATTTTGTAAAAAAATTATATTCGTTGCAGACCATAAACTATTGTTAACAATTTTTTGTCCTACAAAGACGGGCTCAAATATTATCGGGATTTGATTAAGAAATTAAATTTGTAAATTCAAATAAAAATGTTGCTAACTAATCCTACAGAATTTTTTCCAGTGCATAGTCTATTAGGTTTGCATTATTAACCAGTATATTATCTCTTGCAAAAAAACACCCACTTCCAGGAACCCTTAATCTAGTGAACTCGGATACGATCTTAAAGTTGTCAATGTTGCCAATGCTTTTGTGCAATCCTTTTTACACCATGTTTCGGTAACACGGAGAAACAGCAGTTGTATATGTATGTATATTGTCATGGAGTATCATCACAGTATTGTAGCGACATCTTGTGCTGCATAAAGCTTGTCGTTGATATAAGTTCAAATTTATTTATAATTATAAAGGCGCGCTCTGATTGGCTCCTTGAACTTAAAAACTGCTTGGGCACTCTGATTGGCTCCTTCTGTTTTCAGAATTAGAATTATTCCTATTTCCAGAAGTTCGTTTTTGCCGCAGAATATTCCAAAAATAGAATTTTCTGGACGAAATTTTATTATACAGGGAGTGATGTAAAAGTGAAAATAATTTACTCTGAAAGTTCACTTTGGCCCAGAGCAGTGTACTTATTTTCAGAATTTTTGTGTATTCCCTTCCCTAAAATATTTTAATAGGCCACTCAAGAGGAGATCCTGTATAAGGAGCTGTGTAAATAAGTTAGTTTAGTTTAATTTAACGCAATTGGACAGTGTGTGTTGGTTCAATTTTCTAGAACGCAAGTCTATGTTCGAAAGTTAAATTCCTGACAATATTAAGTAAAAATATAAAATTTATAAAGCTAGGAGATAATTTAGTTGCGTACTTTAGTTGCTATATAGATTCATATTATGTAGGTAACTCATTTTAAATTATCATCACTTTTTTATAACTTGTTTATCACATGGTCCATCGAAAATTTTGTGATCTACGGGTAATTTTATGTTGAATCTTTTGTTATGTTCTACACAAAATGAATAGATTTTTTTTGTCATTAGCATTACAATCTTTGAAATTGGTACGGCTACCTGCACAATTGGAACATACCGTGGAAAATTTACGGTCTTTTGCAAAATGTCAGTATCTCAAGCCGCTTAAGTATTGATACTACAGTTTGATATGAAAAAGGTTCTTTAACTTACATCTACGCTATCCAACACACAGCGAATCTCCCCTGATAGCTTGTTTAAATGTTATTGAATCACATTCTAAAACAACGTTAGCATTTTGATCATTTTTTTACGATCCGGATAATTTTCATCACAGATGTATCAGGCTGTGATATTTTATTCTGCCGGAAAATATTTTCATAAAACTTTACTGCATCACGCATCTTCTAGAGCCGAACGGTATACCATTATTTTTGGATTAACTTTGGGCGGTAATTCAGCTTTATAACAATCCCCAATTTTATTTACGATATTTGTTTATAATATAGATTTAAATTGCTGCTATACTTACAACTATTTAATAAGCTTCCATATTTCCTGGGAACCAATTTACTAATTTTAATTGATAAACCCACAGGATCGATAGCTTCCTTTGCTTGAGTACTAGTTACATCGGGAAATTGCTTATTGCGCTAATTGTATGTAAAAATAAAAAATAAAAATACCCTAAATATAATAATATAATAATAATGCTGTGTTGAAGCGGCTTTGTAGATTCTGCTGAGAATGGCAACTTATTTGCTGAAATACCTATTGAAGTTGTTCACTCATCAAGGTGGTAAGGGTATTTTATTTTTAAGTCATTGCATTATTTTATAACCTTATTGTATCTGACCCATTATTTCAATGTTTTGGGTATTTTGGGTGCGTATTTCAGTCATTTGAGTAACAGTGTGTGCCCGAGCGTTATTTTGATGCAAAATGACCATCAAAGATAAAGCTTTGACGTTTCTCGTGATTTCTTCTTGAGAACTTGAGGTAAATAAACTATAGTGTACCATTCAGCATTAACAGTACAACAATCCTCCAGTGCTACAGTGGAAACATGTCCAGTAATTCCAAAACATGTTGCGACCATCTTTTTCTTTCGCCTTTTTTCTCAAAGACCCGAACTGTCGACTGTTGTTTTCTTTCGGGACCACCAATTTATCCACGTTTCTTCACCTATAATGATGTTGTACACCAAGGATGGTAACTTTGTTGCCGAAATACGTATCTAGAGTTCTTCATTCACCAAGGTGGTAAGGGTAATTTTATTTGTTATCTCTCCTTTTTTCGAAAATATCACAGCCTGCTATACAGGCTGATTCATTTTCGACCCTTACCATGGGGATCTCGCTTATTATTGGAGATAGAGGGTAGGTTTAAATTTGCCAAAGTTGCTAAATTTTGTATTTGTTATGAATCCAAAGAAAAAATAAACCTGTGACAAATGACGTTCGGGATTAAAAAAAAAACGAAAGAAAACGATTTTCTTCTCTTATCTTTAGCACTTTTATTCGGCCTTACAGAGAAAAACTAAAAACACATTCTCAGGGTCAGCTTTGATCTTCTATCTAATGACGTACTCGGAATTTTAATTCCTTCTGGCCATCATCAACTTTCTTATTTCTTACCGACGCCATATTGGATTTTAACACCGGCAAAAAGAGTTTTGATATTATGATTTTATTGACCAAGAATACATTTTAATATTAAATAAGGTAGTCATGAAATTTAAAACTGTCGAACGTTTCAATTATCGTTCATTAGTAATAAAAAAATGTCGTACACCAACGAAAGGAAACGCGATATGTTAAGTATTCTTTATTCATCGAGCCGAAATACAACAATAGAGAGTATAAGATATTCACAATTGTTTCCAGAACGACAACACGTCGTACATTTCTCTAGATCTTGTTTGACACTTGGTCAAGAATAGATCGTTTACCAAGCCGCTTATTATTTATGTTAAGAATTTGAATGAATATCGACGGAATATTTTACAAATAGTAACGTAAATGCGTTCTTTTGCCATATTTATGTAAATATTGTATTTTCTAGGTATATAATAATCCGTCAACATCTCCACACGAAGTGCCGTCAGAATTAAATTTACCTCGGACTCGAGTATGGAGAACTTTACATCCAGACATTCATTTTAATTCAAATTCCTGCTAACATAAACATTACGCGGTGTGTTAAACAATCCATTATCGAAGTTTCTATCAAGATCTAGAAGAATGGTTCGATGTGGCTGTTGTCGTTCTGGATACAGTTGTAAATATCTTGTACTCTACTGTTCTATTTCGGTTCGATAAATAAAAAATACTTAAGACATTTCGTTTCTTTACGTTGGTGTACGACATTTCTCTATTACTAATGAACGATAATTGAAACGTTTGACAGTTTTAAATTTCATAGCTATCTTGTTTAATATTAATATGTGTTCTTGGTCAATGAAATCAGAAAAAAAACCTATTTTTGACGGTGTCAAAATCCAATATGGCGCCGGTAAGAAATAAGAAAGTTGATTATGGCCAGAAGGAATCGAAACGTCATATAAAAATTTTGAGTACACTATTAGATAGAAGACCAAAAGTGACCTCGAGAATGTGTTTTTAGTTTTTCTCTGCAAGGCTGAATAGAAGTGCTAGAGGTAAAAGAAGAAAATGAGTTTTTTTCGTTTTTTTTTAAATCTCGAACGTCATTTGTCACAGGTTAATTTTTTCTTCGGGTTCATAACAAACACAAAATTTAGCAACTTTGACAAATTTAAACCTACCCTCTATCTCCAATAATAAGCGATATCCCCATGGTGAGGGTCGAAAATGAATCATCCTGTATAGGTTTGGCAAAAAGAGAACAGCCTTGTCAGTACAGAGTTTTACGGGATTACTTAGGTGAACCGTTGATGGGTGAACATTCTATTGTTACATCGGAGTGAGTGTATTTATAGGATATAGATAAGCTAAATAAGGCCATGCGATTTTTAAAAGTATAATTAGAAAATTAATAATATACAAGTGGAACATCCTATATATCCTCTGACCAGCTCGCTCTCTTGGGGTGGGGCATGAATTATTATTTAAGATATCGAGGAAGTGTTTGTTTATCTCCCGTTTCTGGAAACTATAAAATCCAAAATATTTTTAAATTATAGCATGATTTTTTTCTCTAACTTGAAAGTACTGTAATCTAAGATTCAGTGTTCGGTGGGACCTTAGCAAATATACGCTATATTGCATCTTATCATTTAAAAATTATTTAGTGAAATTTGGTAAATGCTCCATCTATGTGAAAGTAGCAGTATTTACAATATATTTCCGTAACTTTCTGTTTTCACTATAATGTATGCTGTAAACTGACCCATGACTATTAATGACACATAATTGGTAACTACGTGGTCATATTATAGATGTCAGAGGTGATACTCTGTGGAGAAATTAAATTCAAGGAGTTTCCTTTTCTTTCATAAAATTATATTTTATATTGAATTGGTTTCTAAAAAGTTAATTTAATCTTGCGTGACACTTTGGCATGTTTCCTGTTTCTGGTGCTGTGGATAAAAAACCGCCATTTTTAAGACAAAACTTTAAATGTTGAGACATTTAATTTTGACTAAAGGTTAGTAATAACAAATACTATAGGTATACTGGGTGACGCATTATTGTGGCAAAGCTCAATATATCCGTTATCGTACAAGATATCAAAAAAAATATTTACGAAAATTGTAGACAGTCTTAAATTTAACATTTTAAAGTTATTTTCATATATACAGGGCGGTTTCATATCACCAGTGTCAACCAAACATACGTTTTCTTAAAAATGGAATATCCTGTATATTATTTTGGATTTAGATTAAGCTCATGCCTCACACTGCCAATATACAATTTCATTTATCATCAGTTATGGTCAATTTTATATGAAAACGATTGTCTTGTATACTGTAAAAGACACAGTCTGAAATTTCTTTTTTACATAGATTTTTGATATTCGGTCAATTTATAGCAAAACAACATTTTTACAAAAATGTCAAAACTGAATACAGGGCGAGTCGAAACCCAAATACATTATTTTTTCAATTATTTTAAATGCATCATCTTGTATTTTATATTATAAAAAGAAAGGATCGTTTAGGTTTAGGTACTTTCATTTTTATTAAGTGCTTTCTACACCTAAAGTCATTAATTTCAAAGATATTTTAGTCTTTTTATAAAAGTGAGATGTTTAGAAATTAATTTAATATAACCAATTAATCCTGGAAAGTACAGAATCCTGGACAGTAAGCCAGTCTTCAGTTTTAATGACTAGATAGGAGATTATGTAACTGGAACATATTTTTTGGAAGGACGAGTGAATGGTCAAGTTCAGAGATAAGGTATATTAGTAGAGAATGGCAACTTAATAACGTGAAATCGCAATTGCGTTTTATGCCCTCTACCTTAAGAAAGTAAATTAAAACCGGCTACGCGGCATTTTTAAATGACTATATTTCCCGGTTATTTTTTACTACTATATTCTATATAATTATTAAAACAACAATGACCACATGTTTATATCGAAGTCTTTATTTTTTCCGTAATCCGTCTTCAGAATTTGTTACACAACACTTTATGGGAGGCTTTGCTAGTAAAGAAATGTAATTAATTCATGTATATTGTCAATTAATTACATTTCTTTACTAATCTTAAAACAACTCATAATTTTCAAAGAATTTCGTTACATGCGCATGTGCGAAGTTGAAATCCACATGAAATCCGTGAACTAATGGACTAATCATTAACCGTTTATTACTGCAATCACACTACTCTGCGAACACCGAATTGTAAATTTCAAAGTGTCAGAATATGAAATTGTAGCACTGCGAACGCTTAGTAGTTAGTGCGGATGCGTCATTCTATTTCAGATAGTTTCTGACTGCACTGCGAACAAAGCTAATATGAGTCTGTACTATATAATCATTACACTAACTAATTGTAACTAATAACACAAGAAAAATCTAGAACAAAATTGACCAAACCAAACAAGCGCAAGCAACTGACTGCATCTGACTAGTATCAACAATAAAATGGGTTCCCGCGTTACCGTTTGTAGCGGAAGTACACTAACTACAGCGCCGCTTGCCACCTGAAAGTAAACTAGAACTTGTATCACCCCGCTTATAACTTACTTCGCCTCCCGTGGTCAAGTTTATTTAGACTTTTTAGAAAATCATTTACCGTTGTTATTGGAAACGTTCGTCAGAGGATGTGGTATCTGCACGATGGAGCTTCCTTACTTTCCGTCAAGTAGTCTTGACATAATAAAAGCAGAACTGTTGTGGACTGATTGGTCTGGGGTGATTCGTGCGACGCATGTAGACAGGAGTTACAATATATTTCTACAAATACTGCAAACTATTTTACAAAGATACTCTGTAAGAAAATATGTCACGAACGGAAA
>JARFOC010000051.1:275397-322829 GCA_031763485.1 Osmoderma eremita
TACATCTACTCCTCTTTTATCTAGTATTTGCCATATTTTATTTCTTGGGACACTGTCAAAAGCTTTGTTTAGGTCAACAAAGGCCAGGTACAACTTTTTATTGTGGGCAATCATCTTCTCCGATAGTTGCCGCAGACTGAAAATCAAATCGGCTGTTCCTCGTTCCGGCCTGAAACCACACTGATTATCATCGATTGTTTGTTCTACTACTTCTCTCAGTCTCTTTTCCAGGATCATTTCATATACCTTACTGGCTGCACATAACATTGAAATTCCTCTATAATTTTGACATTTTTTAGCATCACCTTTCTTAAAGATTGGCAATAATATAGCTATAGTCCAGTCCCTCGGTATTTTCCCTGTTTTCCACGACGTGTTTATTATTTTGTACAGGACTGTTGTCCCTCTCTCCCCCATGCATTTAATGAGTTCTGCTATAACTATCAGTGAGAAAAGTTTTGTTTCAAATTTAATTTAATTTTAGGCCCTTACAAATGTGACAGTTATTATAATTTAATGTGACACTTCATTGACAGTTGTAAAAATATGTGTTACCAACTAAGTTACACTAATTATGAATTCAATTGATCAACGAGTAAATTCTTGAAAAAAAGTACAATCACATTTTTTTTTACATCTTACAGTTTGCATCAGGGGGGCGAGGGGGGGGGGTACTTAACAAACAGAGGGCCCTGAGTGTAAAATTGTAGAACTATACATATAACTATACATTTTAGATGCCCTCACCTCCTGAACAGAATTACAGTTGGAAATAGAACATGTGCTACCTATAAATTTGCACGGTAGAATGCATACACTTTTTGGCACATTTTGTGAATGACATTGCGCGATAAAAAGCTTGTATAGAAAAATGAATAGAAATTTGGATGGCATTATGCATCTTGTTAAGTTTGAAATATGAGATTTGGTGCCGGTAGTCTGTTTAGTTGGGTTCGCAGACCAC
This sequence comes from Osmoderma eremita, assembly GCA_031763485.1. NCBI lineage: Eukaryota > Metazoa > Arthropoda > Insecta > Coleoptera > Scarabaeidae > Osmoderma > Osmoderma eremita. The sequence continues at coordinate 276,362 of JARFOC010000051.1, forward strand.
CAGAGGGTTTGCATAGTCAATAGCGGGAGCGCGCTCGTAGAAAGGTAGGCGACGCGAAGTATATTACACTGCTCAAAACAATTAATTGTATTGTAATGTATTAGTCTTTGTTTTTTCCTTAGATTATATTATTCATTAACGGTTCAAAGGTGAAATTACCGATGGAATCATCGTTCTTCATGAACATTCCCGATACCTGTCTCTCCAATTTATTTATTCTGATCTGGCTCTGTATGATTTTCGCGTTCTGCTTACCCACGTCTAGCTGATATTCCCGACCATTCTTTTTCACTATCTGATTGACATGGTTCAGTTTGTGTACGGCGTAAATCTTGAAGTCGTTATATTTATTCTCGATCTTCACTATCGCCTGTTGATACTTTTTTATGTCCGCCCTTGTCATTTTCTGTGCTGATGGATTTATTTGAGTACACTTGAGAGGACCCGAGTGGTCCTTCTAAGAATTTTTGCGTTCGGGGTATGGGAGAAGATTGTACATATGTTAGTAGTGCATGTTTTTTGTTTATAGTTATTTTTGCGCTCATTCGGTTATTCGACATGATAATGGGAATCCACGTATTCCTGAAATACGTATCGTCCCAAATTAATTAACACTTTGTGCGGGAGGAGTAATCCGAACAGTGTGTTTAATGTATACGCAAGTTTTAAAGCGATCATTGCTGACGGGTATAAAAGCGCGCTTCGACACGCTTCTTTATAAGGAGATTATATTGAATATACTATATATTTTACATACTGAGTATGTATTGAAGAAAAGAGATTATATTATTTTGTTTCAAGTGCATGGTTGCCTCTAAATTAATTGATACCAAACAAATCCACTCTGCATTGTGGCAAAAACACAAATATTTACACTAAGCGTCCGTGTATCCATCATCAAATTCCGTTCAATATCAATAGAAAGTAATTATAATTTACGGACACAGAGAGGTTACATTAATTTCGGTCTAGTGTTTGTACACAGTGCGTTAATAGTTGGTATCTCGTTACCAACCGGTGTTTGCGATGATAGCTACCACGTATGTGAACACATTGTTGGTAGTAATGTATCAAAAATCTAAATTATAAAATGCACGACGAATAGATTGCTGGCAATTAAATAAAAAATGTATTCTGGATGCATATAAAACGTTGGACATTAAAGAATTATGTGCAATTGCTTGTTAAGTGTTTTTTTTTATTGCGGTAGAACGAAATTTACAATTCATTGTGTAACTGTGAATTCGCAAATCATACGAGAATTTTTGGAAACACAATAATTCGCACAAGATGGTTGAAAATGTAATAAACAAATTCTACAACAGAAACTATTACTAAAACAAAAAACAAAGGGTTCTTTTCTAATCAGATTAAAATAAAAAATAAAAACATTAATTGTAAAAATATTAGTCGACAAGGAAAAATATTGATCCCTAATTTTGCAAATGGTTACGGAAAAACCAAAGATATATGCATTTATCTAAGCACGTTGGAAACATTGGGTGCTTTTAAAATCTTAAAGATTTAAGGTTTTAAAAGCACCTAATCAAATTTTCATCAATATATTTCGTAACTTCCCAAAATGCTCCAAACTAGAGTTCTACATTTGTACTCTAAATTTGTACTTCAATTTAGGAAAGCCTCGTGGACGATTCCTCCACAAAATAAAACTTTTGAAATAAGCAAACCAAATGAAACTGTGCTTAACATTTTCGGCGCTGAAATTCGGAAAATCGGCGAGGATTGTTACCGAAAACCATATCCTTTGGAGAACAATGTGTTTTGACTGGTGTTTGGAATTTCATTTATCACTTATATCACTTATATCATTAATAAAATGGTGTATTATGTGTTTAGGGTTTAACCCTAACAATATGATGAGCAAAAATGTATATGAGGAACAATTAGGGATTTATACAATCAACGCACTATGTAAACGAATAAATCTTTTCTTATTCTATACAGAAAACTTATTTTTTTATTCATCTTATTTGTTATATATTTTACGTGATCCTTAAGCTCTAGATGTTTATCTATAACTACTCCTAAATATGTTATATTGTCTACTTGCTCTATCTCTATCTCATCTATTTTTATTTTACTAACTAACCTAACTTATACCTACTTACAATACACATAAACTTGGTTTTCTTAATGTTAATACAAAGAATATTTCTACAAAGCCATTCAAACAATATTTGTAATTCCTTATTTAATACTTTCACCATATCTTCAACATTATTGCCACTGATATTATTGTACCATAAGCGAACATACGGTATATCACACTTTTTTATAATAAACGCTATATCGTTAATATAGATATTAAATGACATTGGTCCCAATACGGTCCCTTGCGGCACGCCATATTTTGTTTTTATTTCTCTAGATACATATACATTAAATTTCACTTTCTGATATCGATTGTATAAGTATGTTGAATAGCACTTTTTTACATTTCCACTAACTCCCAATAATTCCAATTTCGTTACTAATAATTCCCTGTATATTGTTTCAAGAGTTCCTTTAAAATCGATAAATACAACAACTATTTGTCCTTCATCTATTTTCTCAAGCCACGCATCATAAATATCCACTATTACCGTTTCACACGAATGTTCCTGTCTAAACCCCGACTGATTAACTGTTATTATTCCATTTCAATCACAGTAATCCGTTAACTGTCTTTTAACAACAGTTTCTAACACTTTCTCATAAACTGCCACTGGATTAATTGGTCTATATTCCTCCCACTTTAGGTACTGGCATGATATATGAAGTCTTTCATTCGTTGGGGAATTCTCCTGAACGTAAGGATGCATTTATTATATCTAATAACCTATTTGCCGTTACAAGACATGCATCCTTTAATTTTCCAGTGTTGATTCCATTTCCTGTCACATCCCCTATTAATTTTTGTGTTTTCAGTATATCTGTTATTGGTTTAGAATTCTAGATTATCTGTAATATATATATTATCTGTTATATAACTCAAAAGGTAGCTCAACTATTTGGATCTTAACAATTTAAAATATTTATTAATGATATTAAGGTTTTAGTTCGAGCATAATGCTTTTTCTAAAGAAAAATATTTTCCACACTGCGCCGGCTAATCAAAAATGAGTTGCTTCTAAGGAACCTTCGAATAGACCCTTTATGTTTATCTTTTCGGGAAAAAAATCACTTGCCTAAAATATACTTGGAATATGTGCTATCAAAATTCTTTCCTCGAAATAAGTTGAAAGGCGATTAATCCTTGGTAGATATGATGTATCGTAAATAATAATAATATCTTTATTGCCACACGTTTCTCCTTTACCATACAAGGATTACAAGAAATAATGTATATTAGAAATTAAACTACTACACGTAAAATCTAAACGGCGCAATCCCTGGTGAAATCCAATACGCAGACTGCTCAAACCTAACCCTGTATTTGTGAACTTAATTACCAAAATTCTTGCCTAAAACTAAAGCAATCCTATGACATAGTCCTCTATGTGTGCGCGCTTGATGTATTGGTGTGATACCAATTTATAAACTAAGAGCTTTCAAACTTACAGAACCTGTCCAATAGATACACTATAAAGTAGCAGTAGAAAAACCGTGAAAGCCTTTCTGAGAGAATATGACGCAAAGAGAAAAATACGAGTATTTAGTTACTTGATTGATTTTGTAATAGCAGTGGGGTAAATTTAAGCTTGAACGTTTTTAGACTGCAATTTTTAAGATATTCCGGTAGGCTGTTGTATTTATAATAAATGCAATATGAGAACGATCTCTCAAACAATGACAATCTGTGACATGGCGGCGATATCTGTCCACGGAAGTCGCAATGTTATGAACTTCCGTTCGGAATGTAATCTTTCTGTTTATATAAGGAGGTTTTTTTTTAACAAGAATTTTGTGATATAGTGTCATAGGCTGTAGCTCTATTCTATTACACATATTTAGCCAGCTAGTTTCCGCGAGCTTGTGACTGTAGAAATTTTCAAATTCCATGAATATATCTTAAGCAGGAATTCTGCACTTTCTGTATACGATAGACAGTTTCAGCATCCAAGCAAGAATGATAAATCTCACATAAGTGAAATTAGACACAACATAATATCAGATAACATTTTCTTGACCGTTTTATTTAGAACAGATCTGAAAGGAATTTCTTTTGAAGTTCCAGTAAGCCGTTTTTTATGTATTTGTTGATTTGATTGTGAAATCGAAAAGTATTGTCTAACCTAAACTTTTTGCATTGTTAGCGATAGGAATTTGAATATCATATATATATATATATATATATATATATAGGAATTGCTAATAATTTGTTCGTCAATTAGAGGGCAATAATTTATGAAATATGTAGAAATGCATCAGCGTCCAAATACAAGCAGCTTTTAATTTACAAACGTCGCGAGCACATTAATCCACGCGGAAATTTAATTTCTGAAGCGCGTCGTTTTTCAGTGGTATCGTACCTAAAACAATAGCTCGACACTGTATTTAAATGCAGTTACCTCAAGCTGCCTAAATAATCGCTCCTACTTCTCCAATTCTCTCCACTTCCCGTGCTTTCCGTGTCTGTGCGTACGCGCTCGCAAACAAATTACGGTTGTGAGTAGAATAGCAACAACCGCTATCTAAATAAGCAAACTTTTCCGTGTCCGCCTTCGTACAAAAGCCCAATTTATCTACCTACGAGTATATACAACAACACGTATGTACAAATGCACATTACATACATATATACGTGCGGGACTCGGGCGCACGTGTTCCCAGTGGAAATGTCGCCCTCAGTGGCGACAACACATGTTCACAAATTAAATTTTCATTCTCCTCACTTAATAAAAACAATGCGAATCAAATTTATAACATTGGTTTCCATTACTTTCTGAGGCACATATTGCGAGATAATACTATGTACAATAGCACACATGTGAATAGAAACCGAATTTTAACAGTACGAAATTAAACCGCACATAAAATGTAATTCTCGGTATTTAATAATCCTTCTCCGACATTTCTTCCTTTTGCTGACATTCTGGACATGAAATCCGACAAAGAATACGTGTTGACGCCATTAATACTGGTGGTTATTTCACTGCCGCGATAAAACAGCTAAACTGCATGCCATATTTCGGAAATAACAGCTACGACATCCACGTTTTGCAATAATACTTTACTTTTATGGCACATTAAACGCTTTCGCTGTATAATTAAGCCTATTTATATTTTCAGCGTACACACGCCCCCCGTTCTTGCTTATAAGAAAGTGTACTTGAATTTATTGGACTGATTGCATGTTCAGTAAAGATAGCAAGGACTGTGGGGCAGCACGATAAACACACTGTTCGGATTACTCCTCCCGCACATTCGGTGTCGGACTTGATAATGGGAATCCACGTATTCCCGAAACACGTGTCGTCCCGAATTAATTAATACTTGTGCGGGAGGAGTAATCCGAACAGTGTGTTTATTTGGGTTTTATTTTAAAAAATTAGCAAACAGTAACCTCGTTACATTGTTTTGGTTTTTGTTTGTTTTATTGCTTTGGTTAAAAATAATGGTTTGTTTCGTCATAATACAGGGAAGCAGTTGTTAGTTATAATTTTTATTTATTTCCATAAAACCAACTTGATTTACTTATATTATGATTATCGGCAATATAATGTGTTAACAGCACTAGTGTTTTACGTAATTACAGTGTTAAAGCTTCTGCCATTGATTCTAATGCTAGAATGAGACTCAAGTAGCGTGTGCAATAGCAGGCCAGCGCATGTTATCAGTTCCGCGTTCTTATATTCGACCACCTAAATCATGGTGTAGTATAGCTAGAAAGTTCCCTTCGACACTGTGTAGTATTTCGTCAAAAGTCCAGGTTTTTCGGTGGTTCAAGGCATTTTCAGAAGGAAGAGAGTCGATGGGAAATGAGCCACGCAGCGAAAGGCCTTCAACTGCAAGAAGCGATTGCAATCTCGACAAAACCCGCGATCTTGTGCATTCAGATCGTCGGTCGACGGTCAGAATGATCGGGGAACAGTTGAATTTGTCTCACACCACCGTTCATCACGTTTTGACCAATGAATTGGGAATGAGAAGGATTTGCTCGAAAATGGTTCCAAAAAACCTTAGGAGAGAACATTAGGAGAGAAAGATGCCTTGACTTATTGGAATCGATTGAAAATAATGAAAATTTTTTGCAACGTGTCATTATTGGTGATGAGAGTTGGATGTTCTAGTATGACACGGAAGCAAAACGCCAGAGCATGAAATGGCACACGTCAGGCAATAAAAATATTTTAAAATGTCAGCCTCATTACTTAATTTACACATCTCGTGGAATAATAAACGTCCAGTAAAATTATTCGCCACATCAGAAACGTTCGTTAAAAAAATTGATAGTAACCCCCAATCAGCAGGTTGCCGATCGTACATTTTCTGGGAACAGTTTGCTAACGGTAATCAGAATCTGGTTCAGGCTAAGCAAAAAAAAACTGGATTGTAAAACTCCGCAGTCAATATCGATACGACGAGGAAATCGTATATCATAACACCGACGTGTAACACCCGTTAGAAAACAATGTATATTACTAATGGGATTGGGTGGATCGGATTTCGGGAGTGGAATGATTAATTGCTGCACTCCAGTAACCCGTCTCGGAAACGAAAGTGTACTAAATCAACGCCAAGTAATTAAAATCGCCACCCAACATTATTTGCACTGTAGGTTATCAACTAGTAGGCGTAACTTAATCTGGGTCTAATCCGTTTGTATCAAATCTCCGTCTAATATCGTGAGTGATTAATGAAAAGATGAAATTTCGCGAAAACATACAAGGTAGATCATTTTGCCGGGTATACGCGTATGAGAGGATGAAATTTTGATTACACTTTCCTTTACCACACATGTTGTTAACAGTTTTATCTGTACACCGCGTGAGATTTACCCATGCTCTGCAGGATTTATTGTAGACATTATTTTTCTTAATCTGACGAACATGCATTTGTTGCGAGAATTTATCCTATGAGTTCCCTTGGACATGACATTTTGTTTACCTCCTTAAGGACATACACTTACGGGAAAAATTGATGTTTCTTATTATTATTTATGCCATCGATAATTCTCCGCGTACAAATTAAGGAGCCCTGTGTCAGTAATAGTTCGTTATACAGTTTTCTGTATTTATATCTTAGAATTAGCAGAAAACATTTAGTGGAAGTCTGTATTATTCACCATCATCATATTAATAAAATCGAATTTCTATCTGCATGTTTGGCCTCTTTCAAGTCTACCAATTCAACATCAACTTAGAATTTTGGCTATAGATTTCACGAAGATCCGATTATCCTTAAGAATGATCCTTAAGAATTCTAAGTTTCCTTCAACCTGGGAAATATCCTATATATGTCCGGTTCTTAAGAAAGGCGATCCAACTGAAATACAAAACTATGACCTATATCACTATTATGTAACTTTGCCAAAACTTTTGAATCTGTTTTGCACTAACATATATTTAATAGCATATATAGGTCAATATCTCGCTTTCAACATCGGTTTATGCGGAATAGGTCTACTGTGACTAACTTAGCCTGTTTTACACAATTTGTCTCTGAGGTAATAGATAATATGGGTCAAGTTGATGTGGTATATCTAGATTTTTGTAAGGTTTTTGATCAAATCGACCATTACGTACTGCTAAAGAAGTTACGAGCATTTGGACTTTCTAATTCCTTGTTATTATTATTGAAATCCTACCTACTGGATAGAAGGCTATGCGTCAAATACCGAAATAATAATAATAATAATAATAATAATAATAATAATAATAATAATAATAATAGTATTTATTGACAAAAAATTGATTCAGTACACAGCAACATCCTCGAAACATACAAAATAATTGTCAAAAAGATTAAATCGCCTGCTTAACAACGTATTGTTATGTTGGCGTTCTTCCTTTAACCTATTTAGAACTTACAGAATACAACAAAACATCATAAAATCCATAACTACAAAATACACAAATCATTAATCAGGCCCGGCCCCCACCCTGCTCGACAAGCAACCTACGCCCTATCGCGCATCTCAAAGTGGCGTTCGCCGCGGATATGCCAATGTCCGTCACCAAAATATACCTATTCACTAACGAAGCAACATTGTACGAGTAACTTCTCTTGAAGATTTCCGTTCTATGCCTTGGAATAGTTAGTAAATGTCTGTTACGCACACTGATTCCGTGGCACTCACTCCGAAACTTCAGTTTTTCATGGAGATATGGAGGCTCCCTCCTACTCACAATCCTGCGGAAAAACAACACACTGTGCATCACTCACTTGTGTTTCAAAGTTTATTACCCATACATCTGGCATTCCGCAGCGATCTAATTTGGGACCTTTGTTATTTCTAATATTTATTAATGATTTAGTTACCAATATTCAATCCGAGAAGTTATTGTTTGCCGACGACATTAAATTAATTGCTTCAGTTAACTCAGTAGTTGATGCTGAGACTCTCCAGCATGAGAAGCAATTCGGGAGGGTGTGCCATTGGTTTTCATCGGTTTGAGGAAAAATTTATGTCACTTGATATTTCACATTAATTCAGCCCATATTGCAATTATACCTCACCGCCGTGTACAACTTTAGTGTGATTGTCTCTTATTACATCAGTTCAATTGAAAGTAACACAATGCACAAATTCTACACAACCATGTGATCTATACGTCTGCAACGCACGAGGTGATCTGCTACTCTTAAATACATCTAATAGTTTCTGTAAATTCAAAGAGTAGAAGGGAAAAAGAAGAACGCAGAAGTAGTAGGCAAGAAACGAATTGCTATGAACAAGCCGACCTTAATATGGGGTAATGATAAAACAAGTGTAAATAGAAACACGTCAAAAGAAGATTAGGCCAGGCAACGTGACCTGTTGTCATCAACCTTGTTCATATTTGACTTACAAGACGTATAACATCTTGTAGGCCACAGATGAACACAGTCGAAAAACTGCAAGTAAATAGAAGTAAATGGGTATACCACAACCGACATTTGTGCTTGGTTTTTTGCGAACCACGTGGCGGAAGCTATAAGCAGAGAGGAATTGCAGATTGTACTAACAAAATCAGATGCTGACTGGGCTGTAAATCAACAAAGGCTAGATTTATGATGCAAATCGTTACAGAATTTGAAATAGGGGGATAACTAGCAATAACAACAGATACAGACATAACCTATAGATTTGAGGGAGTGAAATTTTTTTTTTGTATTTCAACTTATTTATAGAAAGTACAAAATTTAATAATAAAAATACATCAAGACAACTAAACCTCAAAAAGAATATCTGACACGTAAGGTGAAATCTGAGTATATAAATATACTAAAAATATATAAATATACTTTTAGGATCACACAGCACATCCGATTATCTAGCAACAACTTAGCCATGGCTGAGATGATATAAAAGCAATTACAGTAGTACAATTTTTTATGCACCACCTTGATGCATTTACTTTCAGTCTCCCAGGTGGCTGAAGAAAACCAAAAGCGCATGTGAGATACTAACATTTATTTAAGGGCTTGCATATGTCACGTTTCTTATAATAGATAAATAAATAAATAATTGATTGAATGTTTTTGTCTAAACCTGAAAGGGAAGAATTTCTGATGTAACGAAATTAATTTTATTAAAATTTCCATTAGAATCAGATTGAACCATTAATTTATACTTGTCTCAGGGAAACCAAGAGCTTTATGAAATATAGGTTTAAAATCTGAAACATATTTATTTTTAGTACCTTCCATAGTACAGAATCTCTACTGCTGTTTTGAAACTCCCGACAATAAATTTTCATGCCTGTTTCTTCCGTATCTATCTCTATCTCCAACTAGCGACCATCTGTATTTATATATTTACTTCTCTTCCTAAGGGTTTTGTTTACATGTATATGTACATATTTTATTTATATAATACATTTAATGTATCGTTTCTTTGTTTCAGGGATCTTCAAAACTGTGGACTTTTAGACATTCCCATCGATGCCCTACACCCGTTAATCCATTTGCAAAGTTTGTAAGTAACTTATATCTATTAATCTTACGTACGGTAAACAAACAAAAAGTTATATTAGTGAAAAAATATATACTTAATAAATCAGGTGTATTTTCTCATACTTCAACGGGTAAAGAAAACATTGTATTGTATTGTACGATTTTTCGCCCCATAAAATTTATACCGATATGAAAAGAGAAATATCAGTTAGGCTCCTAATTTTTATATTCTTTCCAAACGACCGCAATATTAACATTTTTCGGAAGATAAAAAAGTTAATGTCTTTTAAAGTACACCGTTAAGCATTTATCATGTTACCTTCTCCGTAAATTAATTAACTTCAATGATACTGCTATGACAGTAAGTTAATAACGACGGATTTAATCCATTTATGTAAATGAGATACGTCTAGAATTTTACACTCGGGCGGTCTCTGATTAAAGCATTCCTCCTCCACTTATCCCAAGTCGGCGTTTTCTTAATAAGTTCAGTCACGACCGTCCATGAAACAAATGCCCTCGGTCACTCGACCTGTCACAAATCGTTTACAACGATCATAAAAATGTTTTCGCACCGCGCGACGGCCATCCAGAGGGAGCCTGCGGTCGTTTTTAATTTGGTATACCACCGCATGGCGCCACTTGAACCCAGGAGATTTTTTATCGCTGTTTGGATAGCTTTTGTCAGACTTTCTATTTTCTCGGGCGCGAGGGACGGTTATGCAGCTTCTGAAGGGAGGAGTGGGTATTGTAAAGAGTGGAGAGTGGAAAATGGAAAAGAGTGCATCTTTTAAACCTGCAAAATATTGATTTAAATATATTGCTTTGTTATCTAGTATTTAATGTCTGTACAACATACTTATAACTGCATTTTAAATTAATATCCACAAAATCAATAAAAAAATCTGCAATTATTGAAATGAATAGCAGCACTTTTTAGTAAAACTAAGGTATATTATTTCAGCAAACCCATACGTATCTATTTTCAAAAGTAACTTTACTAAAAATGAAATAATCGACAATATTCATACAATCCAAGCTAAGAAACTTACGTAAATACATTTTTAATTGAGTTTGGCGCTTGACTCTTGTTCATTTTGAAATTCTATATAGCTACAAAATACGAAGTAGTCGATATAGTAGATTATAGTCGGTTGATAACTCCTATAATAAATTTCTGGATACAGTAATATGCAGAGTAATAATAGAATTCGAAAAACGACATCCAGTAGAGGAAGTAATCGTAAAAAAGTGGGTTTTGTACAATATAGACAATATAAAAAAAAATACAATTAACATTATAATAAGTTGAAAACTGAAATTGAGTGATCCAAGACAACTTACTATGAATACATTTTAAATTCTAACGGCAAAAATAAAGCTACTTAACATATCCTGAAAGATATACAAGGCACAGCAATTCGAAAACAATTCCATTTGTCTGAGTAAATGGAATATATGATAATACAATTATGTTGACACCTATGAATAAATATTTTGTAAACTTTACGCATTGGTAGATAGTGCCAGACACATCAGGGATGGATAAGAGTAGGATTGTAAACATTTCCGATACTTTTGCCTTATACCTTACAGATTCTATAGAAAATGTTAACATTATCCATGACTTGAAGAACACTGCCTCCGTGGGGATCGATGAAATACCTACATCATTACTGAAATTTTGTTCGGACGTATTGGGGCGACCATTGAGCCATATATGTTTGGATATCTTTTCCGAGAGGTTTAAATAAACCTAATCCATAAAAAGTCCCTAAAGCCAAATTTATAAATTACCGATAAATTACGTTTATTCCAACCATTTCTAAGATCATTGCGAACCCCGTTTATAAAATCATTGAAACATTTATACTGAAACAGGATATCCTACACAAAAACCAAAGTCACACTTAACAAACCTTAAAAAGCACTCCACACCGCATAAATCAAAATTGTTGCACAAAAGGTAGATCTACAACCAGAGCAATATTTCATTTTGCTGCATGAAGTAAAGATTGGACTCAATAGTAACGAAACAGTGGTTGTTTAAGGACATCTCGCTGGCTTTCGATTGTATGCACCACGAAATCCTTTCCATTAAAATGAAGAGGCTGGGATGCAGAGATAAAGTTCTCCACTGGACGAAATCATATCTATCAGGAACGAAGCAGTGTGTTTTGGCCCATGAAAACACGGACAGGGAAATACTATTGAAGGGAATTCCAGTGGAGCAAGGCTCTATCTTGAGACCATTGCTCTTACTCCTTGATGTGAATGATTTGCTGTGTGATTTACCTTGATGTTTGCGGATGATGCATTCATCGGCAAACATCAAGGATGAATGCAGTGGACGTTCTGGCTGACATTGTTGAGGGAACTTTTGGAACGAAGAGTTTGTCTCGAGTCACCTGAAGCTTAACGTTGGTCAAACGGCACTACCATCATTTGGTCAAGATAACATTACAAGCTGCCTGTGAGTGTCTGAAACTTGTGAGCTCCGCCGACGTTAGGTTTCTGGCATTGAAAGTTGACGCCGAAATGCCTTGGAAGCCACAAGTTGGGTATTATTTATATCTTGAGTAGTAATGACAAAAATTTTGAGGTCCTCATCAACTAGAGTCAATCAAATGATGCCCTACAGATGTTCCTGTCGTCCCGTTAATAGACAATGTCTGCAATAACTATGCACCACCATCTTCATATCTATTTCTCTTCTATATTTTCCAAATATAGTAATGCATACGAAATTACGCATGCAACTTTGACATGTACACATTGACATACCACATGAATTATTCCTATTGCTTATTTGCCGCGAACCATATATATAGTCCACGAAAATGATGGAAAATAAAAATGCGTTTGTGTATTTGATTATGATTTCACTGAACCTGATTGGCACAATTGAATTTTATGATTTGCTTCATATTCTTGCTGGTATTCTCCTTACAATATTCAATAATATAGGTTGACGAACATATAAACTGGAATAAATAACTCTCAATATACATTTTATGTTACTGTCTGAGATTTGTACAACAGAAAGTTAAACAAGCAACCTAAATAGAGAAATACATAACACCGAAGTGCCACAATTAAACGCTCACTCAGACACTACACTTACAAGTTGGACTAAGGAGTAATGAGAATAATAACCTACTTCCCATTTCCACCATTGTCGTTCCCTACATGTGAAGGAATAAAGCTTATGAGCTGGGTGAAATAAATCACCCAGAGATGAAGAAGGATAGTCCGGATCGCAAATGCCTACGACAAACGAGACCGGATTTCGCAACACATCCGGTGGGAAAATATATATTATCTTAATCGAAAGCGGCCTCCCCAGACTCCACTAGACACCGGAAAAGTCCCCTGTTATTGATTTGGGATTAGGTTATTTATGCTTTGGGTTTGTTGAACGGATGTGTGGGGTCAATTTTCCGGGAATCTCCAAACGAGGAGGAGGATTATAAATTCGGCAGTAATTGATTTCATGTCCCGTGTATCGACGTCCATTGGACGTTGTGGTAATTGAACAGCGGTTAAGCGGATTCCATTGAGATTCAGAGGCATCAATATGGGAAATTGCATATTGGCGGTGTCCACGTCAGAGCATTCGCAAAATTGAAATATTATCTACAGACTGATTTATGAAAAAAGATTCAGGTATGTTAAAATACGAACAAAACTCCCTGAATACAATACTTTTCTTCATAAAAGCGCTAAATGACGATCATCAACAGTGAATTTATGATAAAAGTCTTGATTCTTAAATATTCATATATCCATATATTTTCTTCCTTGACTAAGGTACAAACAAAAACAGTTTCATACCTTAGTCTTAAAAAAACTAATATCTCGATAACAATTCCACCGATTTAAAAAACAAACATTTAAAAGGCGTATCCCCCAACTAGTGCAATTTAAAAATTTTGGAGCTGGCACCGCTGCGGCTAAGGGATTGCAGACAGGACGATTAACATGTATAAGTATTGTTACTTCTAGAAACTGACATATTTTTATCTTCTTGGCCTACATGAAATCTGAATACCCATTTTCGTTCTTTATTTATAACATATTCTTAACTTTGGCAATTAGAATCCAAAGAAATTATCAAAGGAGTTTGGCCCTTTTTTTGGAAGCCTTAATAATCCTTTTGATGAGCTGGATAGTTTCTGTGTCCATTGTGTTTAATTAACTAGCTATAGGGCTCTTATCATGACTTCCCTCTATTCAACTTGGTCCTTCATTTTTTGGCTCTAGTGTTTGAAATCCATTGCTTCGAGGTCTTGATTCACTTGTTCCAGCTAAGTTGCTCTTTACTCTTGCAGTAAGAGGTCTTAACTCCATTAGTGTTATTGCTGCTTCGCCTCCTCGTGGACGAATTAATTTACTACAGTATAATGCAAAGACGTAGCAAGCAGAAGAACAATAACTATATATAACCTTCCGCAACATTAGATACATTTTCACAATTATATTCAGTAGCTCTGTAAGAAGTCTTAAGCATAGCTTACGCACATGTTAAATTTTTTTAGCGATAGATCTACGAGGTTTACGCTGGCGTGCCACAGGGCTCTATCCTTGGACCTCTACTCTACCTATTGTACACCAGTGATATCCCACAGAGCGAAGGAGTTTTCACGACAACGTTTGCCGATGATGCTGGTCTTCTCGCTACTGGTAGACATCCAGTCTGCCACAAACAAACTGCAAATAGTTGCCAACAATGTCACCAATTGGGCAAAGAAATGGCGCATCAGGTTAAATGAAGCGAAGTCGATTCACGTCAATTTCACCAACAAGAAATACGACTACTTACCAGTGATAGTCAATCAGAAAATAATTCCGCATGCCACCGAAGCCAAGCATCTGGGCATGACCTTGGATACCAAGTTACGTTGGAAGACACATGTGAAGCAAAACGTGAACAACTGGGACGCAAATACAAGAAAATGCACTGGCTTCTTGGACGCCTCTCTGAGTTGTGAATTCATAACAAACTTCTTCTTTATAAGCAAATACTTGAGCCCGTGTGAACTTACGGCATCCTAGTTTGGGGTTGCACCAAGAAATCAAACCTAAAAGCAATTCAGACATTCCAAAACAGGGTACTTCGTAGCACTCGACTGCTGTTTACCTTCGGGCTCATAGGCATAGATCCGTGATTCGGTGCCTGTTATGACGTCATATATATGTTTTGAAGTACCGTTCTTTAACCGATTGTTGTCAAATTATGTGGAATCCAACGCGAACCAATTTTTTTGAGGGCCAAATGTTGATGTAATATTGAATGTATGCTGGTCCCACTAATACCCAAGGATACCTCAATCTCACGATATGTCACATGCCGATCTCGCAATATCAGTTCACGCATAGCATCAATGTTTTTCGGAACAACAACTGATTTTGGATGGCCTTCACAAAACTCGTCAGTTAGTGAATCAGGGCCACGATTGAATTTTTTGATGGTGCTTCATCGTCAAATGCCAAACTAAGTTAATCGATGCACTGTGCACTGCCGAAAATTGTAAAAAATAATGACAGGAAAATGCTCACGAGTTGAATCAAAGTTTTACCAAAATGATTTTTTAAGCCGCGTACAAATATCGCTTGCACGTCAAAATGTTCTGAGTAAGTATATTGTCAAGAAGACCGAAATTTACGATACAGGCGTCAGTTGTCAGATGGCAGCACCTAGAACGTCTATTCCCGAAATATAAAAGTCATCCCTAATGGTACTCATTACTGTTACCGCTAGATAAAATCAATCATTATGTAAAGAGTTCTTATAATAATACGTCTAGACCAAAAACTAATGAAAAAACATATGTGAAAGATAAACTCAGTAGTTATGTCAGTAATAGTCGGAGTTACAGATACAGATAATTAAAACATAGCATTTTAATAGGATATTCCATTTCAGAGAATGAGCAAGGTTATTTCATTCAAAAATGTATCCCTCTAGTCTGTGAAATCCTGCTCATAATATAGTGATCCAATTTTGGAAAGCAATTCACTTCTCTATCGAGGAGAGAAACAAATTGCTTCATGTCAAAGTAAAAATTGGTAAATTACGCTCAAGCTCTAGTAAAACACTGTAGCGTATATGCAAAGAATGTTTATTCTTGCTAGTTATTGGAATGACAAAGAATGTACACCCGTAACAAAATAAATTAGCATCTATAATTGTGTAAGCGATATGTGGCAGGGGTAGTGCTTTAAAGTGTTTATTTCAACTATATCTGTCAGATTATCCTTTATAAAATAAAATTATATGCCAATATCCTACTGTTAATTAATTGATTACGAAAATTAGATAAGAAAATTCTGTTAGATTGTCATTTATATAAAAATAAAAATAGCAAGCAAACTTTAATCGACAAGTAACTTTCCAATTACAAGTTTATAAGCTAGAAGCTCATGTAGAATCCTAAATCAAACTCAAAATTCTAATATTAAAGCGTCAATGAACTTATTGTATTTGTACATATCTTTATATTTTGAATCCATTATATAAGCCCGCCAATATATTTTTTATCTAATATCTTGATTTCGTGTAATAATTTTCAAAAATTTGTTGATAATCCCGTACATAGTTGGCAATATGAGAAAATACACCTGCACGTTGTAACAGTAGCTATTTATTGGTAAGACATATTAAGGTATTCGCCAATTACAAAAGAAAATTGCCAAAATGGATTCGTAAAAGAATAAGAGAATGCATAATGTCCGAATATTTTCAATTTGTCAGAAAAATATAATTGAACACTATTATGCACTATTATGTTGAGTTAGGCAGCTGGGCCAGAATGAAATTTGGAGATTGGATGGTAAAACTTTCCAGAGACTTCACGAACTGCGCAACTTGCGCTTGGACGGTAATCGTCTGCGCAGCGTTCCAACTGAAGCATTGGAGATATTGCGATGGCTCGAGGTCCTGTGAGTAATTTATCAGTCCACTCGATATACAGGACCACACTGTATTATTTTATAGCACCACTAGGTACACAAACCAAATGCACTACGAATACGTAAATTACTGCTACATTATGTATTAATGGAGGGAGTAATGTTATTTTAACTTTCAGAGTTTTATCTAAAAATAGAAGTTCGGAATTCTTTGGACTAAATGTTCTTTATGTATTTTGAACGACTTATGATTATTTTATGTGTTCATATTTTCATAATCAAATTCGTCTCTATTTTCACTTAGAAACCAAATAAGTGATACATATTTAAACCAGAAAAATATATGTAACATATTAAGCTGCCATAAAGCATTAATTAAATCTTCTTCTTTCTCTCTTGCCATTAGCCTTTTCGGGCGTCGGATATGGGTTAATTTTCTGGTAAGGAATGGGTGGATCCTTCCACATTTCCATCTCCAGTATCGTCTTCCCTCTTACTTCTCCTGCCTCGGCTATCCGATCCGTCTATTCTATTCGTGGCCTGTCTTTCTTCCTCTTCGTGATATTTCTTGCTTCATTCACTCTTCTTTGTTATTGCTAGTTGTAATCTGTAGTACCCGACCGTTCTTCTTTGTTGTTCTGTTCCTGCTTTAGTTCTCTTTATTATCTCATTCATTACTATTATGAAAAACAATGGGCGAATTCATTCGAATTCGTCCGATCATTCTCATACTATTTGAAGCATTGCCTTTGTATTTTTGTACGCGCTTTTTATTACTTGTATTAGTTTTGCTAAGAATTTCATGTCCTGCAGATGTTTCCAAATTGTATTTTATCATTTCTATTGAATCAAAGGCTGCTCTTAGATCCATAAATGCCAGCATAAGCATCTCTCCTTCCTTCTGTCATATTTCTCAATATGTATATATTATTATTGGTCTGTTTTACTGCTATAAAAGCTGCTTGTTCCTCTCGCAGTCGTTCCTCCAAAAATATCTCCACCATTTCCTAAGCCTATTTGTATATTCTACATACACATGTTAGTCCTTCTCCTAGCTACTTTTCTGGCTTTATCTCATCCTCTCCTTTCATTTTTCCTATTTTTATTACTTTTATTGCTTCTAATATTTCTTCTCTACTTATTTCCTCAGTTTGCATATTTTCCTCTTCTTTGTATACTTAGTATTCCCCTCCTACTGTGTAGGACTGCTTCCATATTCTTAATATTTTTCTGGATTTGAATTTTGCTATCTTTTATTACAATGTTCTCTTTCTCTGTTGCTTGTTGTGAAGCTACCCTGTAATTCGTTTCCAAACCTTTCCCATACTTCGATCTTCATGTTCTTTTAGCTCACTATATGTGGAGAGGAAGCTTGTATTTTTCTTGTATATACATTTTAGATTTACTAATTTTTGTCTTTCATCAATCAAATCAAGAAACCTTAAAGGGAAAAGTAAATATATCAATGGCGAAATTTCCAATTTAGAAATTCTGAACATCTATAAAGAAATTATGTTCATTTAAAGCTGGTACATGCGTTTGTAACAATGTTATTAATTTTTAAATTATTCCAGTAAAACAATTATTCATTAAAACTATTTAAAAAATTGAAGCTCTAGGTACAAATACGACAGATAATGGATAAATGAATCTTCTTGCTGTACAAAAATGGCTCAGCGGGAGGGTCTAACACTAAAGCAACGTTTAAACGAATAGTTCATTCAACGAAGATGAATTCGATCTGACAAGAAAATTGATGCTTGAAATCTGTAAATTTTCATAATAAACTTCGTAACAGGATATAGGTACTTTGAATGTATTGTATGTCATTTCTTTACCTGCAGTAAAAACGAAAACACGTAAAATATTTCCTATCTTGATTTTCGAAAATTAATAGATTTATTATAAAATACTTTAGAATTATTAACTGCAAAACTAATTATAAAAATGAGTTTGTATTTATGGGTATTTTCTATGCAGACTACAAAAAAAAGATATATAAGCTCAACAAACTTATAACAAAACTTTTTAAATAAAACAGAACTCCCGCATATGCAGACTGTAGCAGTAATTGCAACAATTTTTTATGAATAGTAATGAAAACACTTTCCCTTGCAAATGGATACATAACACCAGACAATGAATGAAACTCCTGGTGTGTTCTTAACGAAATTAAACCCGAGATGGAAGAGCGAAATACTATTCTAACTAATGCACCAGAACACAAAGCACACTCTCCTACCAAGTAGATTTTCTTCTACCAGAAATTTTCAAAAAATCAAACGTCTTATGTACGTACATATATACAAACGTATGTATATTGGCAATTGGCAATGTCTAAAATCAAACCTAAAGTAGTAATAGTGAAAATTATGATTATTATGTGATTTCATTTTGTATGTATTATTTGAATGTAAATGATCGATTGGCAACCACAACTAATATGAAGGTTCATCAAAAAATGTAACAAATTAATCTTGTGTACACTACTTGAATAATTCATAATTTCACCACCATCAACAATCTTCACCAAAATTAATAAATTGGCACAATATTGGCGATTAGAAACTATGCACCACACAATGTGATAATAAATGATAAAAATCAGAACATTGATCTACCCCTTGTGTACTATTTCGTCAACCGTTCAAATGCTGACGTCTGCTTATATATCGAGACGTAGTTAACGTTGCTTTATTTTCAGGAACTTGGGAAGTAACCTCATTACCGACATTCCCAGAGACGCTTTCCCGCGAATGGATAACCTTACTGTACTGTAAGTACACAGCAAACGTTCAACCGTTGTATACTATTTTGATAAAACTTTTAAATTAGCGCAATTTCCGTCTATGCCAGAATCGATCCATGTTAAAACGTGAAAATTAAACTGGTGTACCGCCAGCCAACAGGCGGTACACATTAACCTTTTGTATCTGATGCAATTTAGTTAGCAAGTATAAGACTAGATAAAGTTTTCACTTTCTGCGCAATAGAAAGTGGTAACGGAAAAATATTTTACAAATTTAGAAAAATACAATGAGTCAACTTTAGAGGATATCATGGTATCAGCAGTGGCAGTTTGTGCGTCTTTAAGGGCAAGGGCTGCACAAAAAATGACTATAAATTAATGAGAAATGCAATCAATCAACCCTTTAAAAATTCCCGGATGTTTGATGAATCAGATTCGTCATGACCGCGAAGGGCCAGTTCAAATTCTCCACAAAATTTTATAAAATCAATAATCTTTGACAAAATGTATCTATTTTTTACTCATTGTTCATTGTGCTTTTGAATTGATTTTCTACAAGCGCTACTTTCCCGAGTGGCAATATTTACTCGAACGATATTCCTGAGATTAAGAAGGTTTTATTTTCACAATGTCTTTTAACATACTCCTGCAAATCCCCCAAATTTGATACGCCCTTGGAGCTTCATGAAGGTTCACCTTCAAACAACACGCATGGAAAACAAAATCTGCTTGCTTTTTCACAACCATATATCAACGATACATCTTCATAAGTTTAAGATGATAAATAATCTAGTTTACCTCTTATCGCATTTCAAAATAGATACATATTGCATTTATTTCAGAACCCTGGCACAAAACTCAGCAAGAGATTCATTTCACTTATTTTTATTTGCGTCTAAAATTAAAATTTTAATTTGATGATGCAAGTAACAGTCTATTCCTTCCCAACTACGCACATTTGTAGGGAATCTCTTTATACCGCTAATTCTAACCGTATTTTGGAAGTCGTTTCCATAGCCACTGAAAACCTGAAGCATGTTTACATTATACCCTTTCCCATTAGCGGCTACTTGTTTCACCATGATGGTCTGTCATGGTCTGGCCTGGTCTGTTTTGTTTATACACGTCAGAACACCGATGGCAAATGGGTATGAGTCCGAAATGCCTTAAAAACAAAAAAAAATTGTCGGTTTATTAAGACAATCCTTAATACTGCCCTACTGCCCTGGTATCATTTCACAACTTCAGCTCTCACCTGTATTGTTTAACGCACCATTTTGACAGAATCTTTATTACTGTTTTGTGGTCTGCATCCTGTATACCCCCTATTAAGCTATTTCACCGCTACTGATTCGATTGTACTGCTTGTACGTCTTACTTTGCTCCTATGATAGTGTATATTGACAATACCGGGAGTACATTGAGGGGTAAACATTTCTCCAGCGTTTACTTTTCTTAAATTATGTCTGTATATTGTATGATTAAATTAAGAAATTCGAAATTTGTACTTAACAAGGAGCGTCTATCATTATCCACTTCCCCTTTCTGCATAATAACAGCTTATATACTCATAGAGATTGTTAGTACAAGTTTCTTACCATCCTCTTTTGTTATATGTACAAACTTCTCCAGTGCTTTGACCGTGCTCTTCTGAGTAAGCTAAACAATTCTCCGCCCACATTTAGCGATAGCTGTCTGGGGCTATGCTCAAAACATTATTTCAACTTCCTCTAAGCGGCTTAATTTATGAAGCTGACAAGCATCGCATACGCCACCTTAATAGAAAGACATAATATGATATAATTGTACAGGGTGAATTATGCTCCAGACTGATGTTTTTTCTGAATAAGTATGGAATGAAACACATTTTTTTAAATTTTGTTTGTGTTGATTGATTATTTGGTTTATAAATTTAAGTTAAAATACCCCTT
Organism: Osmoderma eremita; assembly: GCA_031763485.1. Taxonomy (NCBI): domain Eukaryota; kingdom Metazoa; phylum Arthropoda; class Insecta; order Coleoptera; family Scarabaeidae; genus Osmoderma; species Osmoderma eremita. Next base: position 297,995 of record JARFOC010000051.1, read on the forward strand.
ACCCCCTTGTTGAGTAAAGAACTCGTATTTCGGCAGAAAATCACAAAGGAAATTAATGTCAGACGTAGCACTCCGAGAGCAATCTAACTCTTAGAACGCCACTATCAACATTGTAATGTTAATAGTGTTAATAGTTAATAGTTGCTGAGGATGGCAACTTAGTTGCCGAAATACGTATGCAGAGTTCTTTACTCAACAAGGTGGTAAGGGGTATTTTTAACTTAAATTTATTTTAAGCGACCGTATCCTACACCTACATATTTGGTTTATAACAATTATGTGTAGAATATGACGTCAGCTAATTGGAAAAATTTTTCGTAAAATTTCAATTGTAGCTCGAGTTATGTGTGCAGTGGCACCGTCTTGTTGAAACCGCATTTATTACAAGTTCAAATAATCCAGATCGGACAACAAGGAGTTTTCCAATATATCACGATAACGATCACACTTAACTGGTACAACATTGGCTCTTGCATCCTGCAAGAAATAGGGCCGAATGATTCCGCCGGCTCGCATGTCCACATACTGTCACCCTAGAGTCTAAATATCGTCGGTGAATCAATTTAGGATTGTCACATTGAATGGTTGGCTAACTTGACACAGTATTAACTCCAAAAAGCTATGGAATTTTATTCATCATGTATTCACAATTGAACCATTACTGAAATAAAATGTTTTAATAAGGCGGTAGATCTGCCAAATGCGAACTTAAGTGCCAAATCAAAATGGCGACCAACTAAAACCGGTCTGAAAACCCAGAAATATTATATCGTGCTTTTTTTTATAACGTTACACAGGTAGCGTTAAGCCACACAGCAAGCAACCAGTTATACGTTAACGCGTCCTGAGTGTTGACTTCACCATTTATTATCTACTATGAAACTGTTAATATATTACGATATAGTAGAGTTTGATTATGCTTTTAATAAAGCGCAAAATTTCAACTTTGAATGAAGAAGTAATTTTATTCTAATTGTTAATTAAGACAAATAAAACAAAGGTAAATGTAGGTATATGTAGCTCCATCAGTAAAAAGTGTTTTATTCAAACTTTCTACATTTTCATTTAATAAATTGAACAATAAACACACTGTTCGGATTACCCCTCCCGCACAAAGTATTAATTAATTCGGGCCGACACGTGTTTCGGGAATACGTGGATTCCCATTATCAAGTCGGATACCGAATGACCACACGGTATTTTGTATACTTATACAATCTTCTCTTCAAACAAGTTCTTAGATAATTCAAGCATTGCACATCATCTTAATATATAATCATACAGCAAAAGCGCTGTTTTAGTTTGTTTCCAAAATATCACTAAATGGGAAAGAACTATTTATGCCAATTCTTAAGAAAAAAATTGTAGTAAGAAAACTAAAGGAATTCCCAATTACTTACCATTACTTATCATTAAGGGTTATTTACACAGACATTTTGTATACATGAAAATGCATACATATTATATTGCACCTCAATATGTTTCTACCGAGGTGGAATACAAGATACCTCTGGCGCATTTCCAACTGTACTTCTGTGATGCCACAGTAATGAAATGAATTTAAAGCGTCTTTTCTATCGGGGTATACAACGCTGTTCTTGCAGTACGCATTTCGAATGAATTGTTTGGAATTCGGAAAATATTATTATCGCTTTGCTGTACTTTAACCTTGAAATTAAGCAGTCATGACTCGATATAAGAAGTAATAATTTACTATTACAATTAATAACGGTATATTGTCAATTAATTTCGTTTGAAGTAGCTAAAGGAAAGAAAAATAAAACTTTTTTTTTACATCTTCGTGAAAAAAAGAATTTTTATAACAGTTTTTGCATGTTCTCTGGATAATAATTGAATTACTTCGGCGTCTACTTGATGTGATGGTGAAGGTCCATGATGAATACCCAGTAAAATGATTATAACACAATTGCAATTGTTTCACCAATACGGTGGCTTCCTCAGACTAAACTAACAAACGAATTTATACAAAACAACTTTTTGTATCAATATTGCAATACATCAATTTTTTTTTAAATACCTTACATAAACATAGCCAATTTTACTTCATATTTTCACATATATTTAGTAGCTTATGTTAGTCCAAGTTATTAATTTCTTATACCACGACTCAAATTATGAATGAGAATTATCAAACAAGACACTGATAAAAGCATTCATTTTCAAACGTACAGTTCTTATTATTCATTATGTTTGTACATATGTAAAGGACCGCGATATTTCTAAATTTGTCAAGAATAGCGGTTGACAACAACATTTATCTCAACACTTTCTACATATAGCCACTTATTCTCTGTGTCCATTTCGATTTTACAAACGTATCTACCTACACATAAAACAAATGTATATATGTATGTAGTCGATATAACAAGCACAGATCTCGCATGGGTATAACAAATTGATAATTAGATCTATACATCTTTTCCCGGATACAATCTAAAATACATTGTGGGGATATTATGGAAGCATGTGCCTCTTTTGATGTATTTACGATATAACTATGATCTTAATGTCGGATCTGTTGCTAACTCCGAATTTCCTACACTGTATAGGAATGTATTGGTATTATGAATAATATAATAATTAATTCAATTAATGAGCATCCGGTATGGTTTGTTAGAAAAAAATTTAAGAGAAGTGCCGTAGTGGTCTAGTGGGTTGGTTGCTAGACTACTAACTTGAAAGGTCCGGGTTCGATTCCCGGCCGGCGCCAATAACATCGATGGCGTTTTTACGGCCACGGCTCGACTCAAACTGTAAAAATGAGTACCTGGAAGTCAAATTCTAGGGTAATAATAGGCGGTCGGCTCGTAGTGCTTGCCACGTTACAGTCCTAGTGTACCGAAAAGGCTAATAACCATGGCAGACTACACCCTGCCTTCCCCTAAGAGCCAGGAGGCTTGTTAATGGCATCCGGTATGGTTTGTTAGAAAAAAAATTTCCGAATAAAAAAAAAATTGTGTTATTTGTATTAACCGGATAAAAATTACGGTACCATGGGTGTGCGCTTATGAGAGATTTCACTGTATTTACATTGGAATAGATTATAACAACCGTGCTGTTTTGTCTTTATTCAATTTTAGAACTTATTATTCCGTTTTGGCTTTTAATTTTTAGCTCGTGTTTCCTTTCTATGCATATAGTTTTTTTTATTTATGTTTCTTAAAATTCTCTAATATGAATCTAATCGCAATTTTTAAGAATGAAAGCACCTCGAAAATGAAACACTGCTTGTCCATCTAAACACTGATCACAATAAGAATATGTAGTAATATCTAATAATAATATGGATTCACTGGCACATATGTACATATGTGAAAATAGTAGATATAGGCCACAAAAAAAAACTAAATAGCCTTATTTGGGAGTCTTTCTTTAGCCTTGAATCACATTCAAATGTGTCTAAGCCTCTAACGTCTTCTATTTATTATTCCTTGTATACGATATCTCATTTAATTCATTTTCGTTTGTAACTATAACTGCAAGTATTTCTTTTCGTTTAATCATCTTTTTATCAACGATTAGGATATTGTTTGGTAAAACAGAAGGAATATTTGAACCGTTTGTTTACTTTATTTTAATTTCAATAACCTGGCGTGAGCTGGCCATAATTTCTTTAGAATAACTTCTAGTTTTACATTTATTTACTTTTATTTGATGTAGCATGTGGCATAATTTTTGAACATACATTTGATTTAGCATGTCTATCTTCTTCCCAATATGAGCAACCTGTATATGAAAATTTAGCATTACAAGTTGGTAATTTTGATTTTACTATTATCCGTTATCGTAAACAGACTGTAGACTTAGTAAATGCTATAAGTCCGCACTTGGAAAACTGTACTAATAACTCTTCTTTTTTCAGTTTCCTTAAACGAAACCAAATATGGAGAATTCACGAAGATACTTTTTCAACTCTAACGTCGCTCCATAATTTGTGAGTATTGAATTAAACTAACCTTTTGTTTTCTGATGATTCCAGTAAACTTTCGATGCATTCTACAATTATACAAAGAGTTAAATGGTTTTGAAATAAAAACAAACGTACTGGCATCGAAGATGGTCGCGAACGCAAATATATATTAATGTCTGTATATATGTATTTAATCCGTTGTCATTTCTATTTCAACTCCCATCCTCGTTCCCGCATTTACAACCGAAAAGTGCTAATATTCCTGTTTGCTTTGGCATGCTTCTTAGTTCTTGAAACGACAAGAATTTATCTCGCAGATCGCGCAAATGCAGCACAGGAAGGCAGAGTGTTGACGGTTTTCCTCTGTGCTTGTCCGCTCCAATATTTATTATTTTTTTAAGGTCGGTCGATTTCTTCGACTGTCAGTAGCGATAACTACGTCCTACGGTTCCAGACAGTGCTTTTAAAATATTTGTTTACCGCCGAAAGAAAATAAGTTGTCTTCTCCATGCGAACATTTATTGACAAAACATCGAACATATGTATTCACATAAGTTTATACATACGTCCATAAAGATATGTCTGTTTATTATTCTTATTATTATTAGGAATATTATGACTGCAGCGCTCCTATACCTATAAGTACAATATTTAATGTTTTTTCAATGTCTCCGAGTATTATCATATGCCTCAATAAATTACCTTCTCCTATTTGTTAAAATGGTTGTCCCTTTTAAATTTTTTTTATGTGCTTCATTCATAGCAACCTTAAGCCTTAGCCTTTGTTCGCCCATGATGTCTTTGTATCTACATTGTGACTCCAAATGGCCGTACGCCAGTTATGTTGGTATTATGGATTTCCATACAATTCGTGACATCCTATTGGACCCTATTGGATGTCACCAACTGTATACCAACTGTATAAAAATTTTATACCAAGAAATTGCGTAATATATAATTTTTGCTTGACAGTCTTGAGAGTGAGTAATGACAAATACCAAGGTTATGTTTATCTAGACTTGCTGTATGGATATGTAGTAAATAATTTATTAAATGTAGACGATAGTGATGAGTAGGAAATAACTTTATTTTTATAATAAAGTTGAAAATACTCACACCATTGTTTTCTAGACACAAGTTCACTCGCCCCCGTGTCAAAGTTGGTGCTGCGTTATGTCTTGAATTTCCTGCCTAACTTCTTGTTACAGTTCTTCCAAGTAGTGCAAGCGGTTTTTGTAAACATTTTTAGTATATGTCAAGTTTGGACTCATAAGTCCACAGTCCTTGGCTTACAATACGATTTCCATAAAACTGTCTCAAATAATTTATGTTCCGTCTTGTTGGAATTAAACAGCTGGTATTTCATCGTCATGCATGTCATTAATTAATTCTCGTCAAAATGACAGTTTGGTATCTGCATTAATTGTTTTGTTAAAGAGTATTGGCCCTATTATTGTTCGTCTTAATATTGCAACCCAAATTCCAACTTCTATGGGATGTAGATCTAATTCTGGCTATTTACATAACTTCAAAACCATGCTCCCTCCATCTATGTAAAAAGTTAAGTCCAGTCGATCGTTATTATTAAGTTGCTCGTTAAATCACTGACAGTACAATTATCGTTGTTGATAATTACTAGGGTACAATTGCTGAACAACAAAAACTCGGTAAGGATGCACATGTAGAAATCTACATATGCAAAGACTTTGTGCAACTGGCTTTAGTAATGCCTGCAAAAAGCGTGCAATTAAGAACTTGCACTACTTTAAATACTACGGCCCAAGTACCTGACTGTACTGATAACTTTCGTAATGATTTGTGAGGGCATTTGGTTTTCGAAGATCGTTGACAACAGGTTCAGCTAATGTTGTAGGTCGCTCAGTTGGTTTACCCTCATGAATACAGTTTTTTTTTGTCTCAAATCGCTTCATAATCTTAGGTTTGTGATGGCCAAAACTTCATGATTTACATTTCCGTAAAGCAAGACTCCATGTTCCATCGCCGTTTCGATTTGCACTCCAGAAGTATGGCATAAGAATAGACACATCTTGTACAGCCGTCAACATTTTCGATAGGCACGAAATAGTGGAGATTCTTTAAAATAATAAGTAATTATGCAATTCATCTCGAATTATTACTTATATGTGACTCACAAACAAATAAAATTTAAAAAAAGAACGGTTTAAAATCAAACACAAATATCAAGAAATCATCAAATAACTTGTATAAAATCAACGCCGGTAGAACCATTAACGGTACGTCTATGCGCTCTGTTAAAACCGATGCAAGCGGCAGAGCTACAACTAAAAGTTCACAAAGTTTACAAACACAATGTATTTACGAATTTTTGTAGAATGCTAACGGATATTCGATCAATCAATTTTCTTAACTTTTGAGGGCTAATTATATAACGTCGGCTGTTTCGAAATAAATTTAAATGCAATAAAAACATCTCTACAAGAAAACTAACTATTAAACATTGTGTCCTTATACAGCGTGTGTACCGTTTTGTGATTTTATTTTCAAGGGGTGATTAAACATCTTAAAATAGGGTCATTAACCTAAAAATATCTTAACACAGTTGCATAATAAGTTATCGGCCTGTTGTTGAACCCAAAGTCTCGCTGGACGAATTGACATAATTTACTAGGTCTTGGTCGAATTGTCGCCGCAGCTGCCTCAACGCGGTTACGAAAATCATCTAAATCAATTATGTCGTTGGTATATACCCTGGTCTTCGTAACGCCCCATAAGTATAAATCAAGGGGGTTAAAGTCGGGTAACCGAGGAGGCCATGGCATAGGATCAGGTCGACCAATCAACTTATTTTTAAACAAATTATCTAAATGTTGGCGAACTAAACGATTAAATGCGGCGGCGCATTTGTCAACGTACATTCAAAGGAACTTCTTCCAATAGTTTCATCAAATGATTTTACAAAAACAAGAGATAATCATATCCATTCATTCGAATTGGCAACACAGATGGGCCAACAAGTTGCCCGTTGACTAGCCCAGCCCAAACGTTTATCGAAAATATATGCTGGAAATGATTACGACGAACAGCATGTGGGTTTTCCACAGCCCAAATATGAGTATTACGACAGTTATTTATGCCGTTACGTTTAAACGTTGCTTCATAAGTCGCCAATAAAATGGAAGAAAACTTTGGAATTTCTACATGTTTTTGTAGAAGTCATCGGCAAAACTGTAAACGTAAAGGATGATCTTCAAGTTGTAAAGGCTGTGTTTTTTCTACATGGAAAGGATAGAATTTATTCTCGCGCAATGTTCGCTAGACAATTCGAATAGATACATTTACTTGGCGAGATATTTTTGAGGTACTACTAGAAGGATCTTCTTCGACAAGATTTAAGACTTCTTCTTCGGCATCCAAAATTCGTTGGTGTCAGCCAGGACCACCATCTCGACCTTGACATGTTCGCAGTACATCAGTTTCTCGTGCACGGATTACTACAGCGGTAAATTTTTGTGGAATAGGTGTTGGCATGTTAGGAAACCGCTCAGCATACAATCGACTTGCAGCAGCAGAATTCTGGGATAAATTAACAATATGTCAACGTATTCACTGTTGGTGCGATGGACCATTTTTATATATTTTATTAGGATCTACTCGGAAAAATTTACGTCAAACCAGCAATGCAGTGACAACTAATGAAACAGTTTTACAGATGGGAAAAGTTTCAGATATCAGCCTACTTAGTAAGAAATCCACTAATAACCTACCGTTTACATTTACTTGTTCACAAGTTGTTGATCAATCGTTTTACCGTTAAAAACTTTTTTTTTATGGAATTTTAATCACCACTTGAAAATTTAAAACCAAACTACAACTTTTTTTACATTCATATCTCTCTTATTATGCAACTTCGTTAAGATATTTTTACGTTAGCGACCTTATTGAAAATAAAGGCACAAGACCCTAAACATCCTGTATATTAAAGTAATATTCAAAAACTGTACGGATAAAACACATTATACTCGAACGTATACGTGAACTTTGACTCCAATGTTTTTTTTCCAGAGAACTCGACGACAACATCCTAACGGAGATTCCCTTGGCTCTTACAAAATTACCCTCTCTGCAGAAATTGTAAGTTAAAATTAAGTCTGGCATATTTTGTTTCTTTAGTGCACACAGAACAAATTTTGCATATAATTTCGGTATCAGTTGTACCTAGAGTATATAATTAATTTTTGAACTTGCATTAGTTAGTTAAAATAAAATAAAATAAATTATATATATTGAAATAAAATAAAAATTCCTTGTAAAATATGTAGGATAAAAACTGTCCTCTTACAAAGATCAACACTAAATTGTCCGTAAAAGCAACACGTTTACCTACTTTTTATTTATCTTAATAAACGTTTAAATCGATTTCCATACTAATACAAACAATAGGTAACCTAATTTACAACAGAAACCACTTCAAACATTCAAGATTGTTTGAAATGACTGCTTTTGATACAATTAATAATTCTCGATCCTGTTTGTTCGATGTCGCTGCGGTTAATTATCTAGAAAGATATAAAATGAAGATTTAGCCAAGCGTCAAAGGAAAAAAGTGTTATTAAAGAACACATTAGGAAGTATATTTTGTACACATTAACTTCCAAGAGCAACATTATGAGCAGCTTTACTTTTGCAAGGGAGTGCTAGTGAAAATATCCTTGTGGATTTAATACAGTTTCTGTGAGGAAAGCCTAATTATATGATTACCTAAGATTAACCCAAGCATTTATCTTAATTCTGAAGACCAATACCACTTAACATCAAGATTATAACGTCCATGTAATATAAATTAAGTTTTGTGCGTGAAAAGTATATTTCCGGTAAAATTTTTGTCATTGCTACAACGTTCCATAACTTCCTTATAGATCTGAAACCATAAAAACTTGAACCCATTTCTATGTTTCAATGGATACGAACAACCATGTGTTTCGAAATTATTATTCTCTGACGTACTATCTTACAACAAATTGCAGAAAGACGTGCAATTTCTTTTTTCTCGCTGGAAAGAAAAAAAAATGTCGGTAACGCATGGAAAATGAGTAGTAAAATTTAAAGGAGAACTAACATCTAATAAGTTTAGACCAAACCAATAACTAATTTTGCTACATTTCGCTCCAAATCATTCTTACAATTAGTTCTATGTAATTATTGATACAGTACGTTACTGTCCATTGATCAGCGTTGAAAATAAAACTAACGGAAGCGAACTTTTCTATTCCATTAACTTCCCAAGTGCTACCGCCTCATGAAAGTTTACTTTTTCTGTAGGTAACTCGGTCTCACGTGTTCAATATAACTTGACCGAACAATTTTATCACTATCGTCAACTTCAATAACATAGTTACACCAAAGGATCTCACCAATCTATTTCTACTTGAACTTACTCGAATGTAAAAGTGATATAAGTTTAATTTTAAGAAGATATTCAAGTGCATCTACTAAAGAAAATTATATCAATAAACTGGCGTATCAAAGGAATACAGTTCATAAAGTTAACAATTAAGATTGTCAGAGGTTGTAAAGGAATCTATTAAAAATGTATCCAGTAAATTTCTTTCTGGACGATGAAAGGAATTTATGTGAGCGTAAATTTATGGATTGTACGATTAAAATAAACTCAGATTTTTTCACAGTGCGTGGTGCTCTGCAGTGAAGGAAATGAATTTAAGAACGAAATTTTATGTTCACAACTTTAATGCCTTTTAATGTCAACACAAACGACTTATATTTAAAATTTCATTACTTCGCACTTTAGAATATTGATCAACGATATGGTTTTCGCTGAATGCGAATATAAGGTTTAAAGGGCGCTACAATTACAACGCCGGAAATAAAAGGAAACCAAAAATTACTTCTTCAATGGGCGCAACTAAAAATTAAAATAAGAACTCAACTGTTACTATTACTTAATTAATATAAATTTAGCATACCGGTTTTTTCCATATCTTTCAAATTAAGAGCAGTCGTGTTTATAAAAATATTGACGTTATTTCTTGGTTAATACAAAACAGTCATTAATATAACGGTAATTCTTTAAAGTTAAATGTTGAAAAATCTATTCTCTTCAATTTTATTTTAGACTACCTTGGTGTGGTTTACCTCAAACCTAAATTATTGTATACATAAGCGGCTCAAGGTATTAAAATTGATAGTGCTTCTATCTGTTTCGGCCATACAGAAAATATCGCTCTGGTACCGTAGATTAGGGCGATATTGATCAAAATTAAACTTTGGATATAAATATCTTTCGATGTATTTATCTGTATGTGCTATAAAAAATACCAAATAATCGGCTTTATTTACTTATCAAACTAGGGCTAACACAAATATGTTTTTCTTACTAGAAACATGCAAAAAAAATTAAAGTGCATGATCAATGTTATACTTGAAGTGAGGCTACTTTGATCATACCCGTTTCTTAAATTGCTTTCTAAAGTATCCTATGCTATGATGCAGTAACAAGAAAAAGATTCACTATAACTAATATTTTCCATGATATTTTAGTTCAAACACAATGGGGCACTTTGATCAGTTGCATTATCGAAACAGAAAGGCTGAGTGAAAAATAATCAAAGCCTGTGTGTAATACATTCCTCATTTATTTAAAAAATATATCCTTATAATAACAGAACAATAGTATTAATTGATGCATGTAGCATCTCAAATAAGCAAAAAAGGGAACACAATAATGATTTTATTCTAAGCTCCTAAAACATTGATATTTTGTAGAAATGTGTAAATTATAGTGTCGTTTTTATCTTCGATTAATTTTGACTAAGGGGAAGATTTCGATAATGTCACTTGTGATAATTGCTGATATGTCTGATTCGATTATTTTAAACTTGTTTTTATTTTGAAAAGATTTCAGTCCATTTACCACTATTTCCGGAGAAACTTCCTCTACTAGACATACGTATTTATGTGTTTATTTACCTCGAGTAGAACTAAATTTGGCTGATAAGAAATCACCAACTTTGGGATCAATTATATCAGTTTGTTGCGGAATAAACGTGTCGGTCTCTACTCTTGATTCAACTTCCAACATTTGCTCATCTTGCTGACCTTCTGTATTTTCTGCTTGCTCCACCGTTTCGATACTTTTCTATATTAAGACGTTTCCTCTTGTTTCGCTGTTGTGATGTGAAATTCGAACCAAATCTTTGCTCCTTAAGAAGATTGGCTAATGCACTTTCTACGTCATTGGTCTGATTGTTAGGGTTTTCAATTGGAAGTTTTTTAAGTACTTGCTCTTTGTTGAGCGGACATATACCTGTAGCATAGAAACTATTGATGAGGTTCCGTTTTATTCCGGAGTTCTCAACATCACCCGGCAATTTGTTGTCCTGTTGTCTGTGAGTTTGTATTTTATCTAAAGCCTCCAGACTTTTCCTAAGAAGACGTAGAAATGTGGGTTTTGGTACGCTTGTTAAACATAAATTTTGCAATTTCCAATCTGAAAGAATCTTACGCCATGTTCCTTTCATGGGTCGGAAAGAGGCCACATCTAGTGGCTGGCACAAATGAGTAGAATTAGATACAAGTCATACGAAACTTATGTCATTATTCCTACACAAGTTTAAAACTTCTTCATCTATGTGCGATGACAAGTTATCACCAATTAAGACTTTGCGTCCTGGTAGTCGTTTAGCGTGTGGTAGAAAGCAACTTTTAAATCAGTCCTGAAAGATTGGTGTATCGATCCATCCACTTGTTGTCCGATTATATAACGTTCCACGACTGCAGCACGGTTTTACGCAGCAAGGATATCCAACAGGCCCATTCTTTTTCCAGGTATCGTAGAGGTGCAGGCTGTTATAAATGATATGTGGTGGTAATAAGGTTCAATCTGCAGCCCCACAAACCATTACAGTGGTCGCACTCTTTGAGGGATTCATAATCTTTTCAGGATATTTAACCCCTGTTCTACAGATACCTTTGCTTCTCGCGGGATTATCCGACATATTTGTTTCGTCGTAATTAAATAAATTGCTGGCTGGTATATCTTTCAATGTATCTTCAAGGTTTTCAAAATAAGTTGTCAATGTTTCTCGACTCACTAAAGCGCGAGCTCTTTTGATATTTGTAGCAACTCGCTGTGAGAATGAATGTTTGTCTGTTCAACACACTCCTTGCCCAATCAACACCTGGTAGATTATTCTGAAATTGTCATACAGATCGTCCTTTCCTGTCCAAATGATATTTAGCTAGCACACGAAGATCAAATAAGGTTAGTGGAAATCCCCAGTCGGCGGACTTCTTGTTCCGAAAATATAGTTTGACCACCAGGCATTCGGCCATGTTTGCTATGGTATTTACTGAATAAAGTTCCGTAAGCTATATCATATTTTTTGCTTGCACCTCGGTTGGTTAATCTTCCCTCCGCAATTTCAGAAACAGGTTTGTTAAGAATCGTATCAGTATAATTCTTGTACTCCCGAGTACTTGCTATATGTTTGTATTGTCGCACCATGTTCAGACAAAAGTAATCGCTGAAGGGAAAAAGATATGTTAATTATAAGATATTTTAAACTAAATGTCCAGTAAATAACAATTGAGGTTACTTTGATCACGTATCAAAGTAGCCCCATCCAACCGATCAAAAACATCCCTTGCCTTGGCAGGCAAATATAAATGAATACACATATAATAAGTATATAACCTAATACAGATGAAATATATACTGTTTATAATATAATTAGAATATCAGTACAGTGATCACTTACCGTCCAATATGTGAAGTTATTTACATGTCATAAAAACACTTATTTGCATAAATTTACTAAATATTTTTTCACAAAAAGGATAGCAGGTACAGTCAGCTGGTTTACGCCATGTGCAAAATGTGTCAGACTAGCCAACTTATAAAATTCAAACGGTTATATTCAACCAAAGTTATGTAATTTGAAAAAATGTAAGAATACGAAGTACTTATCAAAGTCAATTATATAGTCAATTTCGCCCCAATCTACGGTATCTATTTTACAGTAACCAATGATTTTATAGCCTGATAGTATTAATCCTACCGCATTCTAAATGATATTTGTTGCAGGTCAATATCTGGGAACCGCATTAAATTCATCCCCTGTGGATTACTACAGCGCACTCCGGCGTTAGTTCTTCTTGAATTGAAAGGAAATCCTCTTGTCGCAGTAGAAGCCCACGCTTTCTCTTACTTGCCGCAGCTTCGAAATCTGCAAGTATTATTTTCCTTGATACAAAAATCTGACTAACATAAGCTACTCCCAATTCGGGCAGAATGTATTGCACGCTTTGTATAATCATACCTACTGATTTCTATTTCGCCCAAATTTGAATTAAAATGTTTACTTACAATGCATTTTTGTCATTTCAATTAACTCAAGTCTTTCCTTCGCATGTATTTTGACCACTGACATCAATACTAAATTCTTTTATTTATCTTTAAGTCACAATAACGGTTACTAAAACTTTCTATGTCGAAAGCGAACAAAAGGACAAATATATTTAATGTGAATATTTCAGAATATTATCTGATGCACGTGGCCTATCCACATTTCCAAGCTTGAACGGTACCAGTGCATTAGAAATTCTACGGTTAGACCGGGCAGCCATAACATCCGTACCATCGACACTCTGCTACACCTGTCCCAAACTTCGAAGCTTGTAAGTCGACACAATCCCTGCCCTAATGCATTCACAGTTCTCTTTCAAATCGTTTGCAGAGACCTGAAATCCAATAAATTACGATCTGTTCCGGATTTATACAACTGCAAGGATATGCGAGTTCTGTAAGTATAGACTATGTTTACAAATTAAACTAGCTATATGAAAATTTAGAAATACATGAAATTCTTTCACATATAATTTGGAAATTATGAAAATATAAATGGGTCGTGATCATTGATTTAGAAATAATTCGAATGATTCCAGCTTACAAGTGAATGATCATTCCAATGATGTTGTCGTTCGAAAGACCTTTCGCAATTGTAAATAAAAGCTTGATCGAATGATTTCGTCTTAACGAATCATTTGAAATATAAAATCGTTCGTTAAGACGAAATTTGTCTAGCGTCTAGAATACTTCATTATTTTGAAAGTAGAGCTTACTTACATTACTGACAAGCAGTCGATCGCTATCGAAGGGGAAAATCGGCAGCCACTGGCATAATGCATGTGGTATAGTATATTTATCAGGCTATCGACGGAAACCAAGTAGTAGCGATATGTATGCTGCATCTATCCAAGGCTTTTGATTCAGTAAAACATGATCTGTTACTAAACAAATTACAATACTACGGCTTCAGAGGAAATACCTTCAAGCGATTAAAATCGTACCTAAATGAAAGGAGTCAAGCTACAAGCTGGAAAGTAAACCTCTCGGAAGCAAAGATTATCAGGTATGAAGTACCGCAGGGTTCCGTGCTGGCTCCCCTGCTTTTATAATTTCCACAAACGACTTTCCAATGTGTATTAATAGTGGCGAAATATGCCTATATGCTGACGATACAACCATTTTAGTCACTCAGACAGGTATCGTGGAAGCAAAAAGGAAATCCCAAGTACTGGTTAATACAGCTGATGCTTGGTTTGCCGCTAGTGGAATAAAAGTAAACGTGGATAAGACCCAAAAAATACTGTTTACAAAAAAAAAGAAGTAATAAAATCTGAAGTTACATTTCTTGGGATAACAATAGACACAATTTCAAGTGGATACAGCACGTGAACAGTTTAATAAAAAAATTATCCTCTCCGATATTTATGGTAAGAAGAATAAAACAAGTGGCCACCTTTGAAGCAGCAAGGATGCCGTATTTTGCAAACTTCCATCCTTTGCTCCGTTGTGGTGTTGTTTTCTGGGGTATATCAACCGAGGCTGAACGCGTTTTTAAAATACAAAAAAAGCAATGAGATGTTTGAGTAGCCTACAATACAATGAATCATGTAAAAACATATTCAGAAAACTAAGGATACTTACTCTGGAATCAGTGTATATACTTGTTGCATGTTGCATGTTCACAATAATAGAACATTTTGAAATAAATGCATTATGCCATGATTACTCTATCAGAAATAGAAACAATTTACGCATTCCATACCATAGACTATTAGGGATACAGAAACCATTAACATAGCTACATAGAAGCAAACCTCTACAAGAAGCTGTCACCAGAACTGAAAAGTAACTCTCCACAGACCTTTAAGAGAATTGTGACGCTCCCTTCTGGCGGTGACGGGGGTGTAGTCAGTAGAGCTGGTACTGACTTAAAAATTATAGAAAGTGTAGTTCTACTTATCTTTTGGGGTTGTTGCTTTTAGGTTCGATGGATGGATACAAACAACTCACTACAATTTCACTTCAAACTTCTATTCTATCTTTTACCATCGACTTCCACACTCTGTGGCTTATTACCTACTATCCTTGATTCCTATATATTCTTCCAGATCATTGCCGATCTCCCCCATCACCTCGTTGGCGCCTTTCCCCGCGAGCGTCTGATGCTCAACGGAAACTCTGACGAGGTTCCGGTGTCATCGACGATGATCTCGGAATCCTTAACATCTATTTATTCTATCATATTTCTTATACAGTGGAACTTTTCGTGGCAATATGAAATGCTACACAATTGACGAAATTTTATCAATTTGTTGTTAGTTTGTTTCCTTCGTTTTATATATTTGTTATATACTTATATTTTCACTTTTATCTTTACATTAATTTTCATCTGTTTTTTAATTATATATACATTCTATTTATACAGATATTTCTTTTATTCTTTGTTGCATCGACTATGTATAAAAAACACTGCTACATAATATAACGATTTGGGTAATGGTTTACTTATTAAATATATGTTATTATTAATATTATTATTAATTACTATTAGTCGTGTTTACAGTTAAATATGAAATAATTTATATCAAAATCACAATATATAATTTTGTGCTTAACCTAGGCTATTTTCTTTGTTATGCAACATTAAAAATATAATTAATATAGTGTTACTATTGTCATAGCGATTTAGCCAGCAACAAAATCGACTCTCTCAAGGACAAACCATTTCGGGGAATGTCACAATTACACGACCTGCTTTTGTCCAACAATGAAATCGAATATATACCCCAGGACTCATTCACTGGCCTATCGAAACTTCAGGTGCTGTAAGTATTCGCGGAACAATGCAACAATACAATGTATTGTTCTCATCCGTAGATAACCGTGTTGTTCTCTACCCGATACAGATTTTCTTTTCTAGGGATCTAGAAAGTAACCGTATATCTTACATACATCAGGATGTTTTCGTGAACGTCCCAAATTTACAAGACCTGTAAGAGTTCTATTTCATGATGTTTGTATCTGTTTTTAAATCGGGCGTGCTTCTTTATTTCAGGAATTTGGGAAATAACGTTTTCCCAGAACTGCCATATAAGGGCTTAAAGAACCTGCTGCACATCAAAACATTCAACAATCCGAATTTAAAAGTATTTCCTCCGCCCGAAGTATTTCCGAAGATACAAAGCCTAATTTTAGCATATGCTTATCACTGTTGCGCATTCTTACCGCTAGTACCAGCCACTATTTCTCCACAAATTCAGGATCTTGTCATTTTCCCGAAACCTAGCGAAATAGATATGAGCATATGGAACTCTACAAATCTATTTCCATATTATGGTATATATTACTAACTTTTCTATTCTATTTATTTATTTTGCTACTACAACAAAACACATCTTCTTTACAGAAAACGTGTCCGAAAAACTAGGCTCAGAGTTTAAAATATGGTGGAAAAGTCAAGGAACTGATGTAACCTACCCAGAAAATTTTGGATCAGCAATAGATGAATATTCGGAGGAAGATATAAAGATATTAGAAAATGAAATTACTGCTGGGAAAATACAATGCTTACCGTCGCCAGGACCTTTTCTACCCTGCCAAGATCTATTTGACTGGTGGACGCTAAGATGTGGCGTATGGATCGTCTTCCTATGTGCAATGCTTGGAAACGGTACTGTGGTGTTTGTTCTAATTTTTTCCAGAAGCAAAATGGATGTTCCAAGATTTTTGGTCTGTAATCTGGCTGCTGCTGACTTCTGTATGGGAATCTATTTGGGTAAGTGCCTGAAAAGATCTTCAAAAATTGTTGTTTTAAAGTTTCTTTTCAGGGTTTTTGGCGGTTGTTGATGCATCTACACTAGGAGAATTTCGAATGTACGCAATTCCTTGGCAAATGTCCACTGGTTGTCAATTGGCAGGGTTTCTTGGAGTGCTGAGTTCTGAGTTGTCCGTTTTTACATTAGCAGTAATTACATTAGAAAGGAATTATGCCATAACTCACGCAATGCATTTGAACAAAAGGCTGTCTCTGAAGCACGCCGGATACATTATGATCTTCGGATGGTCATTCGCAATAGTTACAGCGTTATTGCCGTTGTT
Organism: Osmoderma eremita; assembly: GCA_031763485.1. Classification (NCBI taxonomy): domain Eukaryota; kingdom Metazoa; phylum Arthropoda; class Insecta; order Coleoptera; family Scarabaeidae; genus Osmoderma; species Osmoderma eremita. The sequence continues at coordinate 315,370 of JARFOC010000051.1, forward strand.
CAACATCTCAGATTATCGAAAATTTGCCGTGTGCTTACCGTTCGAAACCAAAGGCGCCGCTAGTTTAACTTACGTAGTATTTCTTATGTTAATCAACGGAATAGCTTTTTTGACCTTAATGGGATGTTATTTAAAAATGTATTGTGCAATCAGAGGTTCACAAGCGTGGAATACGAACGATTCTCGGATAGCGAAGAGGATGGCACTCTTGGTGTTTACGGATTTCTTATGCTGGTCACCAATAGCATTCTTTTCATTAACAGCAGCGTTCGGATTACATTTAATAACTTTAGAACAAGCTAAGGTATTTACCGTATTTGTTCTACCTTTAAATTCCTGCTGCAATCCTTTCTTATATGCTATACTGACCAAACAATTCAAAAAAGACTGCGTAATGATATGCAAAGCCATAGAAGAAAGCCGTGTCACTAGAGGAATAGGTAGATGTAGACACAGTTCCAATTTCAGTAATCGCCAAACCCCTGCCAACACTAATAGCTTAGCAGACAGATCCTCAAGGGAGAATCAAAACCATCACCTTCCAACTTGTACTTGCAACTCTAAACTTTTGGGCGACCAAACGCAAATTCCACACAGACAAGAAATAAAAACTCGAGAGTGGTTACTTAATAAAGCTAGATGGTTGCTGTGTGTTCAGAGACCACCACGACACAGACCGCGGTCGGATCAATACACTTATCAAATCGCTGAGATTCAACAGAAACAACACAAGAGAGCTTGTTCAGTGTCGTCCAGTGAAAACTTCAGTTCTTCTCGCTCTGATTCGTGGCGACACAATAACCATTGCGGAATTCCGTTGCGGCTGCTTGATCCGAAGAAGCGTACATCTTCCTGGTTGGTTACCAGAAAAACTTCCCAGGATTCGAACCTATCCAGTTCGAGAAACGATTCTTCCGGATCCGCCACGACGGCCTCCACAAGCACATGGAGAATGTCCAGATCCAGCGCATCTAGCGATCCGCCCAGGTTGAGAAATAAACCTAGATTAACACGTCAGTGTGCCATACAGGACGAGATCGATCCCCCAGGTTCTCCTGGGAGATTGACCGTGCGTTTTCTAACGACGATTCCTTCCGCTGCTGAAAATAGCATGCAATTGGAAGATGAACCCAGTATTTTAGTAAGTCCCTCCAAAGAAATTCCAGGTCCATTGTATGCAATCTTGCACGCTCAACCTATTACTCCCACGAGGAGACAGTCCATAGTGACTCTTCATCCAATAGAATCACATTCACTCTCTAGTCAATCCGAGCCTGGTCCGTCAAAATCCGGCGAAGCCGATACAACAAGATAATAATGTAACGTATTAGGAAATTCGAAAGAAACTCACTCATTTCACTAATGTAAGACAAGAACTTCTTCATAAATACTTTTAGGGAAAATATAATGTATAGTTTTTTTCAAGTACATATTAGAAAATTAAATCTCAGCAAACGAAGGTCCAAACATTATAGTATTCTGAAGCAGAGAAACTAATATAAAACTAGATTCACTTTATATGGAAATTAATAGAAAATTGTTTATTAGAAATTGTTTGCAAAAAAAATTAATTACTATAACACAAAATAAAGTTCGCTCACTCAATTTTCGGGCAAATGCCACACATGCAATAATAAAAAGGTATTAGTATGTATATGTAAGGCGTATCTATTTGCCAACAATCAGGTAATTTTTGAAAAACTTAGCAAGATGAATGATGATTGACTGATGAAAAAATAACAACAGCAAAATAGTTATTTCCCGGAAATTAATGTTTACATGATATAATTGCATGATTTCCTTGTGAATGCAACAAATCTTACAGTTTTCAATCTATCATGAGCGTCACATGGTCACGTACTTATGCAAGCAAATATACACTAATTGGTTTGCTTGTGCGGTGAAATGCTAATTATAAATTGGGTAGTCCAACTACGGACGTAACATTATTTTTTTGTAAAATTAATGGTATTAATATTTTAAGAGAACCACTGTTTATTAAATATATAACAAATATTTATTCAAATGGAGCTGGTAAATTCCGGAAGTCTAATCCACTAGTTTGCAAAAAATCACTGATCATGTGGGCGATCATCATTCTGACTCACAAGTTAGACAACTTATTATTTTGAGTGGTTGTGCATTATTTCAAACAAACCTTAAAAATTCAAAGGTATGTAGGATTGGTCCTCTATATGCATTTTAAATTTATTTATAAAAAAAATGCAGACAATTAATAAATGTTTATTCATAATATAACAAAAAATTACCTTATTTTCTTGCGCCATTGAGGTAGGTAGATAGATGCTGTTTATCTGAAAGACTAAATAGGCTTAAGAGTAAGGTCTGCCCTTTGCGAACGAAACCAGTAGCGTATATAAACTGAGCTGAACGGTAATATACCAAGCACAAAACCATTGTAAAATTATATTTGTAACCAATTTGTAACACAAGCTGTTACAAATTGATATTTTTCGCACATTTACCCCACAACGCATCACTCACGTAGTATAGTCAATATTATTTTCTGTTTAGAAATGATTTTAGCGCAATAAATTTAATTTATAAATATTTTACGAACTACCTATATCTTAATTCCGCTTAAAATTATTTTATTTTACACAAGTATGTAAATAATTTTGTTTACTTGCATACATGCGATGATGTTGCTTTGTAAACGTGCGCATGTGGTTACCTATTCTATTCATTCCACGCACAGAACAACAACCAATATTAGTTAACTTTGAATCGTTGTTAGATCGTTTTGTGTTCGTTGGTAGTTCCCCAAACGCGATTTGTTCTGTGCAATCGACGCTAATAAAAAGTCACTTTCCCGGTTCAGAGTATACTCGGCGACTTATATTTGGTATACGCTTTGCGATATAGGTATTGCGCCTCATAATGTACAAAACAACAGAACACTAAAAGTAAACGCCGTGTAGCGAATTGACTTCATCAGTTTGAGCGATTCGACAACGTAAGGTCTGCTTATGTTGCAGCTGTCTGCCAGCAGTTTAGGTCAATCTACATTAACACGTGATTAGTAAAAGGTAAGTACTTAAGTTTCTATGTTATCGTACCTCGCCCGTCATTCTCGTAATGGATGCTTTCGTTCGCAAAGAGCAGGCTTTAGTTATGGGTGGAGTCGAGAAAAAGCAAATCTTAACATCCAGCATTCGCACAGCAGAATAATGCGTATTCTATTCTAATATCAAATTAAGTAAAATTATTAAGTAAAATTGTTTTCTATCTGCGCTTATCTAAATTTTATAGTTTTATCTTACTCACACAATAGGTACTATCTCAGCCTACATGCACACTATGCAACTCCATGAGGTTTAAAAATGTTTTTTAAATAAATAGCAGACAGCATCAAACGAATACGCTTAAATTTGTGCCATTCAGTTTCCAGAAAAAGAAAATCTTCAGTAAAAGAATATTTTCCAATACCCGTACAACATAGATAGCCATGTAATAAAAATTAGTTCAGTATAGCGGAAACATCCATTCCATTTCTTTCATTACCATATTTTTACATTTACCTGTGCACGTGGGTAACAGAAATATTTGAAGAGAATGAATTTGGTTTGGAAATATTGTATATCCAACAATATGAAACACAATATATAGTACGAGAGATTTATCTATAGTCACCCATAGTTGTCGGCGATATTCGGAAATAGATGGAGGGTGCCTTAGGCCTAAGTGCTAGTATACGTGAAAACGAGAGATACTTTAGTTATGTAATAATTCCATTTGCCGTTTGCAATAATTCGGTACTATTGCATGCAAAACATTAATTACCCTAAACACTGTCGAATGTTTGACGACAGATTAAGGTATAGCGCTTTTTTATTAGGTTATCGTTTTAAACATCTATTCTGATAAAATTATTCTTTTCTGGGACAAAATTGTTGTTCAGTTATTTTTAAGAAATTTTTTTATTTAATATTCCTTGGTTTCTTGAGAAGAGTTACTTATTTTCGATTCTACTATAAATATAATTCGTTTTTTTGTATTTCTATACAACTACATTATTTTAAATTTCATGAAGTGACAATTATTATTATTACGTTCTTATAGTATTTTATTTTCTTTTATATTAGAGAAAACTTTGTACTCCACCTTGTTTATAAGTATTGTAATGCATTTTTTGCGTTTATCGTTTTTCTGTCCTGCTTCCTGTAACATCGAGTGACTATATGGCAATCACTTTTACTGTATATTTATATTTTGAATAAATGAGTAAGTGAGTTTCTTTTCGAAACCATTATAGAAATATATTTATTAGGATACACGTTATGTCAAATAAAATGTACCAGCTGCCCTAATAATTGTTACTTTGTGGTCGTGATTACATGGAGTTATCGCTGAAAAAACTTTTATTTTATTTTATATATTTATTGTATTTTTTGTACATATACAAAAATCTCAAAGGATGCGTGATATTGTTAGGTTAAGTTTATGTTTATATATATACATGATAATGTAGCATAGAGTGAGTTTATAAAACAGACAAATATATTGTATAATACGATAAGTGATAATTTATAAAATAAATAATGTATTTAACAAAAAATAATGAGAATACATTAGAAATTATTTATATGAAGAGAGTACGAAGAATATTCCATGTTCCCGATTTTGTGTGAAGTATGGAATTAAATAATTGTCATATTCAATTGTTGTTTGATTTCTAAAACAGTAGTTCTAAGTAACATAATTTCTTAGATTACAAAATTATGTATGCTAAAATACATAAAATAATTGTATCGGATATACATATATACTTTTGTTTACTAAATTGAATATTATGGATATCAGCGTAATTTATTTAGTACTTTTACTTTTCCATGATGTACAAAAAAAAACAGGATACAGATATTACTTCTGTGTTTATACAAAATAAATATATTAAAGCTACAGATATTAAATACAAATTCCTTTTATTCATATACAGATTTTGATTTAGATGAAATACATGTACGTCAAGTAACCTCGTTTTTTTTACATCAAATCATTAAAGTTTATATTCGTTTGTGAATCGAAAATCAAAAACTGTATATCCATGTACGTCTAATATATAAAGAAAATATACACCTAATACATACCTATCGACAATAATTCATGTATCAAGAATCTATATTTTACCTTATAGGTTGCTTCAAAATTATATATTGTAACAGTGTCTTTTTTTGTAAATAAACACATTGAAGAAATAGTGTAATTGGTGTGACTTACAAATATCTATTTTCCTGATTCTTACCAACTATCACATTCCAAAAGATTGCCAAAGTATCATGCATATAGGGAAATTTTGAAGCAACCTAATATACGAGCTTCACAATACACATACATACATATTGAGCTAATATTAAGTTCACAAGACCGATTGAAAATTTAGTCAATAGCAGTCAGAATAGTAACACATATACTATAGCACCATTTCTTCTTACAAGTATACAGTCTGCATAATAATAACATACAATGTATTTACATTTCATTTAAGTTTTGTGGCAATCAATCTATTTACGTTAATATACTACAACTTCAGTAAGCACTTGCTTTTAAACCTAAAGACACTTAAGCTTACTCAAATAGTCCCACGAACGTAATGACAATTTAAATACTTAAATACAGCTTTCTGTAACAATAATATAACAACAATTACATTAGACATATCTGATGCAATGTACAAATGAGGTCAGACATGCAAACATACACAGAAATGACGATTTACAGTGATGGTCTAGAGGGTAGTCTTCCTGTTGACCTCGACGTTGTTAAAGGAACTGGGTTCTTGCTATATTCTATCTGTTCTACTTGCTCCAACGTCTTACTAAGTGTCAAGTCCCTAGATTTTTTAAATTCTTCAAATTTACTATTTAACACACTTAGTTCTGATTTAGATGATGCTGTAGGTGGCGGCGTCTCTTCCAAGTTTTCCTCGTCCACTTCCTAGAATTCATTGCGAATAAATTATAAGAGTCTAACAAGATCTGTCATGAGGATTCTCATGAAATACATTTTTAAAAACTACTTCTTTTCTACGATACTTTAATTGTCGGAACCAAGGCCCAGTTTTTAGAAAGAAAAATATATTGACGCTGAATAAAAATCTATTTCTTCATACTTCTTTGTAACTTAGCCTCTATTCAGGACAAAATATAGATAAGTATAGTCGTGCTAATGGAGATACCAGAGAAGCGCTACGTCTTTATATTGACCCCCATCCCAATCGCCAGATGCCTTCAGTTCCTGTTTTTGTAAGATTACAACAAATATTTCGTAATATCGATTTCTGTGGAAAACAACCCAACTAAGGTCGACGTCTACCTCTGAGGCAGACCAGGCAATTTTAGCAAGGGTACAGCAGAATCCGGAGCACAATTCCAGTTTGCGGAGAATGACAGCTGAGATATGAATTAGTGCTCCTCTTATTTGGACGATCCTACGCAAGCAACAGCATTACCAGCGTACCATGTACAACTAGTGCAGACCCTAAATCCACTTGATCGTCAAGCACGTTTGGTTTCTTGCCGCTAGTTTCTACGCAATGATGCTGAGGACCCCAATTTTGTTGCCAATATAATGTTTATTAATGGCGCCGGGTTCATACGAAATGGGATTTTTAATTTCCACAATACCCACGACGAAAATCCTCATGCTATCATGGAATCCATATATCAGCTACGTTTTTCATTGAACATTTGGATGACCAATCTTTGTTGCACTCTTCATGCATCTGGCGATTGGGATGAGGGTCAGCATAAAGACGTTGCGTTTCTCTGGTATTTCCATTAGCACGACCATACATAAAATGCATGTTGTACAATTTAATGTTAGAGTAAATAGGCATAGCCAGAATTCATAACATGGTGACAACCACTAAATATCAACTATAAACTGTATGTATGATATAGCATCTCTCAACTACGATAGAAGAATGCGAGTTTTTGCGATTGAAAAAAGAAACGCGAAAAAATGCATAAATACTACAAGAAGGACACCGTCCATTTGCGGACACATGTTCACTATGACTTTTGATCCACACTATCCCTTTCCCAAAGTTTGTGGCACATTTTTCACCACCTTGTATAAGATTTAACTAAATAATTGAAATATTTATATTTCATTTAATTTTTTATTTAAATTATACATTTATTTGATATATACAGGCTGATTCATTTTGGATCCTCTCCATGGGGATGAGCCTGTGACAAAGGACGTTCGAGATTTGTTTTTTAAACAAAAAAACCCATTTTCTTCTTTTACCTCCAGCACTTTTATTCCGCCTTGCTTTTTCTCTGCAAGGCCGAATTTATCAATATGTTATACATGGTTGAAATCAGGAAAAAAAACTCGTTCTGACGATCTCAAAACCCAATATGGCGCCGGTAAGAAATAAGAAAGTTGATGATGGCCAGAAGAAATCGAAACGTCATATAAAAATTTCGAGT
>JARFOC010000051.1:322929-343547 GCA_031763485.1 Osmoderma eremita
ACAGCCGAAAGTCATATATCAGCACATTTTCCAAGTAAATATATCACTTTGTACGTCATTTTTTCATGATTTATACAGATATTATAATATATATTTTCACAAAATTTCATTGCTTTGTCACTTTAAAACCCTGCCTGATAGAAGAATTCTGAAAACAGATATGAAATAAGTACATATAAAAAGTACTACCAAGTTCACCCACTTTACCTCGTGGGACAAAATAAATGTAAAATTTTGTAGACCAGTGTTATTGCTAAAATAATTTGAATTTTAGATGTTCACAGCAATACATTTGTTAATACGCAACACATACAGTAATATAATCATTTTGTATACCAAATTATATATCGCAAGATGATACATTAAACATCGCCTCGTTCTAAATGCATACGATACAATGATGTCAATATTTTCTATTACACAGCATGAAATGTTATATACAAAATGCTGGGATTTCCCGTCAATCTATATTTACACAATTAGGGACTTTATCTATGTATATAGTACCTACAAAATCAGACGCTCTTTTTTGTTGTGGCACATCATATAAAGCGTTTCACAACTAAATCGTGAATAAAATTAACAGGGCGCAATATCATTGCATTTTACTTGTAGGAGTATGTGCTATCACGCGAGACCGGAATCAACATGGGTTCTTCTCTTCGAATCTGATCTTTGAACTCCGTGATCTGGAGTTGACTTTAGTATATCCGGTTGACTTTGGTTAGCTATAGTTTGGCTGATGATAGACTGGTTAACGATGGACTGATTAACAGATACCATAGTCCCTCTACTAAGGGTTCCTAGTAATGGGGTTCCTGGGTTATTTATCAGTAAATTCATGTAATCGGCTATAAGAAGAGTCAGTTCTAAAATTTTTGGTTTACTAAGGGAGAATATCAATTTCTGTGACTGTTGTTGATCATTTTGTGTTACTACTAGCATAAAATCCTCTTGACAACCTCCGAATGTAAGAACGTTGGTGTAAGGGTAGCGTATCCTCTGTTGCATTGTTGCCAAATCGAGGGCAGTGATGGAATCTTCATTTATTGCAAGCCAGATCATTGGAGCATCGTGCTGACGAAGTTTGGCCTGAAGTAAATTGAAAATAACGTTCCAATAAATAAATCAGCTAGCCCCAATTGTTAAATTGCGAATACATACCTGAAACAATGTAGCCCCGAAGAACGGCCATTTTCTTGTACACGTTAAATAAATCCTTACACAGTCTAATTGAGTTCTGCCTTTGAGACCTCGCCATTTTTCTAGAAGTTTAGCTTGCAATTCTGCCAGCCCTTCTTGGGTAAGTTGATCTCTATATCTGTATGGATAAAATTTATCTATTGCATTTAAGGCATGATTTGAATGCGCAGTCAAAATAGTATGGACGTTATTTAATGCGTTTAATGTATTTGAATTTTGCACTATATTTGGTGGACTTAGAGTTCCCTGCTGACCACCACCGTTTATTGCACTTTTAGGACTTTGGTGTGTGCTTACAGTTTGTTTCACAACTCCAGAACTACCAGTTTGCATGGAATTTAATGTGTTGGTTACACTCGTAGCTTTGTTCAAAGAACAATCACCCATATCTAATTGTGCCATTAATGCTGCCAATTCCAAAGCTAATTCTCTACTTAGGGGAAATCTTCCTGCAACTATTTGCTTGTTGATTTGATAACACAGCAGCAGTCTCTCCTTATCCGTCTCCAACTTTGCGCTATTCTTCCACCATAATCTATTTTTGTATGTTAAACGAATCACTTTCGAATTTTCAAATTTACCCAAGCCTTTCTCCCTCAGAGCTATCTCCCATTTTGATATTAAGTCACAAAGTTTAGCGCTAGGATCTAAAGTGTGTTCGAGATCTTTTTCGATAGGATCATCACTGAATATGGCGAAGCCGTTTGTGGTCCGGCATCCTATTTCGTGTGCCAAACAGTCTTGGAATTCCTTGATGGTGGTAGATCCGTCGAAACTTGTGATGTGATAAGTACCATTTAGCAGATGTACAGGCATTGAATGAGGTAATGAATGGTGCTGTGGATTTTTGAGGAGTATACTCAGGACTTCCATTCTCGACGGCTTCAATTCACGGCCACCTAAAGCAGAGACAGCTATTAAATTTTGTTAGTGTTCCAAATCTGATTGCATTTGCTTTTACAAACAAACATGTTAACCATTATAGTCGAAAGTATGCTACGATGGTTGATCTACAACTATATAAATATTCTAAGCATTTTGCTGATGGAGTTTTAAATAATCGCCATTAACACTGACGATAATTTTATTTTTACAAACTATGTTTGAGGATTAACTTCATTTTTTCATTATTGTTAGCAATTAAAGAATTTCTACATTCGCCTGGTGCCAAAGTTAAAGGATATTGCAAAATTACTTGTAATTTTAGAGTAAGGATATGTTTTTCTTTTGAATAAAACACATAATAACTATAAGCTGTTGCGAAATAAACTGAAGCCGGATATACTCCTAGGCAATCACAAAATTAATGTGCAATGCCTTTTTTCAGTTCCGTAAATAATAATTGTTTTTGTAATAGGCAACATGACATTTATTAAAAATTACTGTGCTGGCACACAAACTAGCAGCAATAATTTTTATTTGATGAATTTACTTACCCATAACGATTGTTCTTTCCAAAGTTCGTTCGCAGTATGCAGCGTATTTTCCACATTCAGTTCTATTGTCGGCGTTTCTTTGCAAATGCAATTTCAAAAACCAGAGGAGTCTAGAAGACTTGGGCACAAAAAGGCTAACTGCTAACGCTAGAAGCTGCCAACCTTGCAATAAAGTGAACGTCGGCGGACCCTTGTGATCTTTGTGGTCCTTGTGCTCCTTATGCTCTTTATATTTGTCGTCTTGGGTGGCCTGCGTATTAGAAGAGGCTATTTGTTGTTCGGAAGTACTATTTATACTTGTTGGGGTGGTCTCGCACGTAAACAAACTTTGCGTCGCGCAAAGCAGGAGTTGCTGAAAAGAATTTTGGTGTTTCCAGAATTATTTTTGGGTTCAGATGTAAAATACTGTCCAAAACAAATGATGAAATAAAAAGATATTCAAGTGAAACTAGCGAGCGATTGAACCTAATATAACGAAGCATGATTTAAACCATATGTGAAGGGGGATTGGATTTTTAATAGATAGCCATTAGTCATATATGTAGTCGCGATTATTTAGAATATTGGGATAAGAGCTTCTTCGATATACAATCTGACCCATATGAATCTGCAACATCCCTGCAAAATGTTTATTTCTTACCCAGATTATATCGAACTTTTTTTAACCTGAAATAGGGCTAAAATCTTTACTTCTGCGCCAATTTTCAGATTTCTGATTTAATTCTCAAGCCCAACTATTTTTTTTTCTCGAGTTAAAACCGAACTAAATTTGTTGTCGTTAGCGTTATCGTTGGATTCAAGAAAGCCCTAAATTTGTACCTAATTTTGTATCAAATTATTTATTATTAACGGACTTATGACAAAATTAATGCACAACCTTTAATAGTTTAACTTTTTCGTTTATTTATTCCTTTAATAAATAATTTAATGCTTCTGGGGCAACAACTATCACAGCACATTATAATCTCGTATTAAAATGTTCATCAAATGTATATTATTCGTAACATTAGCAGCTTCTTGATCCGTTCCATTTAAATTTCTTGTCTTCCAGTGTTTTAAATTATTCTGACAAATGGTTATAGAATTTGAAATCATAATAGTTTGCAGCATATCTGGACCTGTTTATATGTTGGTGAGGTATTGCGGTACTAGTTTCGGTTAGCCGTGTTATATGTGTGCAGTTCGCTTTGTAGTGTGAATTGGTCCTTTGATTTATGCACATATTCCAAACACTAATATACGAACAGATGTTAAAGTAAGTATTCTTTGTTCTTGAAATGGATTTCGGCAAGTGGCGATATATTCCACGTTAGACAGAACTCTTACAGCTTCCTTTTGTTTTAGGAATACGTGTTCCCACAATAGTATGACGTATGTATGTTGCTCGTGAATGGAATAATGAAGTATGCTACGTTTGCGGCTTCGTTTGTAGCTATGTCTTTTATTCGTCTTATCCTGGTCGTATCGCATAAATTACTGACGCTAACTTTGTCAAATTTAGACAAAGTTATATTGTATTAGTTTTTAGTTTGACTGAAGAAGCCACTGTGTCGCGAAACAATTGTTACTTTGTAATAAAATTTGTGAAGGATACTTAACATGTTATTTGTTATTGCTGACTTGTTTGTTAATTCGCTAATATGATGTTTGTAATTTCAATTATGCGATAGATGGAGACTCAAGAACTGCACAGTCTTTTTCTCATCGTGTTGGTTTGGTGGTAAGTATTAACTTTTGTGTCGTTGCTCTATTTAAGTACATTTCCTTACCCGTTAACCATTAATTTGCCCCTCGTAATACCATTTTTTCTTTGTTCAAAGCGATCTCTATTGTTAGACCTCGTGTTAGACTTGGGGTATCAGCAGCTACAGCCTACATTTCCAGGGATATCATTGATATATAACAGAAAGGGTAATGGTACATTCCTATCTATTCTAATGGATTTCCGTCGTGTGCGTTCATAGATTGTTATTTGTTTTCATCCCGTCACGTACGATTTTAGTAATTCGTAGGTGTTTCGTCGGATCCCATAAAAATGAAGGTTCCCCACCAACGCACAGTGATCCACATTATCAAATGCTCAAGATCAAGCAAGCAAGTCAGTACTAAATCATCCTTATCGTCAAATGCTGTTGTCACCTGCTGTTCTAGGTCTAGATTAGCTGTTACCATAGACAAAAGTAAAACAAAAATACCCTTGCCACCTCACTGAGTAAAGAATTCTAGATACGTATTTGGGCTACTAAGTTGCCACCCTCAGTAGAATTTATAGAGGAAAATAATGTTAGATGTAGTACCCTCAAAGATATGCACTGCACCAGAACACCACTTGAATAACACAAATAACTTTTTACCACACGGCTTTGCTGTCTGTACCCATGCTGATTTCTGCTGAGCACATCATTCCTTTCCAGGAAGGTTACAACGCTTGTTTTAATCGCCATCTCAAAAATTTTGGAAAGAATGGGTGGCTCTGTCGCTCTTTTTGCATATGGGTATTATTTTCGAAAGCTTTAGCGCCTTAGGGAAAATGCCTTCATCCATGCATGTGTTGAATATACTTGGCAGAGGTTTATTTTTTATTCCTTTAACCTTTGAAAGGATTTCTAACGCAGTTATTGGTGTTACATAGATTGTATTCATTACCCTTTGCCTTCCAGTTTGTAACAAGTTTCTTGCATCTTCTCATATTTTTAAAAATATTGCCATGGCACTTAATTTGACTTGATATTGGAAATCAGTTGACATTTTATATACATAGAATTGTATTCCAGGGTATTGCATGTTTGTTGTATGCCAAAGTAACCATACATTGTTGACAACTTTAAATTCAGTTATATATTTTTAAAATAAGAAATGTTAAGAAAAAGGGATGGTTGTTGCTGTAACTATAAAATTATTTCTGAAAGGTATTAAAAACCGAAAAGGTGCAGTAAAACTCCTATAAAATAGTCGATCTAATTTGCATAATAAAGGTTTTACGGAGGTGTTGCTTCAAACGAGTTTCAAGCGAATTTCAAACGGATCAGACTGTAAGTAGGGTGATTTTCTATTAAACCATGACTAACATTAGTCACAGGGTATATGTTAAATAGCTTTTATATTACTGCAAATAGATGAAGTAAGCAAATGAAACAATGTGAAATGTAATCGTAGAATTTGAGCGAGGGATAATCAACATTTTCATACCTTCAATTACATAAAGAATGGTACCAGAATGGTACTGGACCTCTTTCTTAGATTTTCACTTACTTAGGTTTATTTTTTAAACAATGCAAATATCTGAAGCTTATAGAAATATTTAATTTTTTTAACGATTAAGTTGCTTTTTTAATGGTTTTTCTATTAAACATTCAATCTAGCTATAATGGTTTTGTAGAAGCTGACAAGACATGATGCTCTTTAAAAATGAACATGTGATATTCAGCAGAAACAGAAAAAAGAAACACAGACGCAGAACTAGAGCCGATTTCTTTCCAAGAAAAAATATGAGATGTATGTTTTTATTCAGTAATATTTTCAGTTTTGTGCCGTATTGTGTAAGTGTATGAAGAAAGTTGGATAGCAACAGGGATTCGTCATTACATACACAGGCATCTAATCGCTAATCTATATTTCTATGAATAACATACAAAAAATAAGAGAAATTAAAGACAGAAAACGTGTAGGTATATAGTTAAACTAAAACAATTGAAACACCAACATCCTTTCTCAGTCGCGATCACAACCTCTAAGTTAGGAACAGATAAGGATCGAGGTAAGTGAAATGACATGCGGAATTATGTTAGTTAATGTATGTTTATATATTCAACATATGTTATATAATACAGCACATACTAAGCCCAAGGATATTACGTAGGTATACAATATGTAAGTAATACAATACTACGATGTGGTAGTGAGATGAATAAGAATTCCCACTGTAAATTGGTAAAAGGTATAAGGTATGCAATATAAAGAAAGTGTTTCTTACAACTCTTACCAGTTTAGTAATTTAAAATAAGAATGGTTATATTGTATGGCTTAAATGTTATAGTAATACTTTAAATAACAATTAGAAATTATTACAATGTGTTGTAATGCATAAAAATAAGAAATTATATGATTAAATGATGCTGGAAGAAGGAAAAAAATGGTGAGTAGATTCTGAAACAAATTTAGCTTTGGACTATTATATTCTTTTATTCAAACGATGAAAGCATGAAGAAAATTAGCTTCCATCTGTTGTTATCAATACCCAATAGATAAAAAATCCTCTCTCATACGTCAATGAATGAATGTATGAGTATACTGTATATTGTGTTAAAGTGTATATCGTAAATCTATTTAGTATGTAATTCATGCAGAAGCATTGAGCGATATTTAAAAGATAGATACACTAATACATGGTAGTCAGCAGTAGTCATTTAATTATAAAATAAACTGTATACTAGCAAGCAAATATTAATTGCGTGCGTATAAATGAAAATTAAATATGTAGTTATAATAAACAAAGTTTTCAAAACAATCCAACTGCTGTAGAATTGCAGGGATGTGGACTGGTATCACCAATACACAGCATATCCGGAATTCCACACACCACCCAGTGTCAACCGAGTCCCGAATGTTGCACTTGAGTGGGACTTGGTTGTCATTGGGAGTCTACGAGCCCTCGAAACATATTCTCGCGCAGTATATAACCGTATTGTCGCGACATCTAGTGGCAATTGTACAAAGCTTTTCGTTTGTTAAATTCGCGTAAGTTTATATTGTAAATGCGTGCTCTGATTGGCTCCTTGAATTTATGTGATTAAAACTAATTGCGTGCTCCCATGGGCTCCCTGAATTTATGAAATTATCAGTTCCTCTTTCCATGTGGTTCTTTTCGTTCTAGAATGTTCAAGAATGGAATGTACTTGAAGGAAATTTGATTATTACAGGCCGATAAATGTTTGTTTTTTCCTCTGATTTTTTTTTGTTTCTAGCTCAGTTCGGTGTGCGTTTTACGAACAGTGTTTATCTAACTGCTTTTGTTCTTGAGTTACAGCTCACTACCCGCATTTACCAATTTTGTTTTGATTTTTATGTTTCGACGGGCACTAAGATATATTTTCTTGTTGCTTTAGATATGGCTTCGTTAAGAAGACATTGTTTGCATAATCCTAATTGTTTTTGCTATATTTGTGGCGAATATATCTTTGAAAAATATCGCAAACCAATATCAGACAATATCTTCAGTACTTTAAAATAACATTATGCAATCAAGACAAGCCATGGGTACCTCATATTGTGTGCCAGAAATGTATTGTGTGTCACAATGGTCCAATCAAGAAAGGAATGCAATAAAGTTCGAAACATTGTGATTGCTACTACTGTGTTGTGAAAATAAACGGAATTAATCCTGGAAATCGAAGTAAGTGGTCATAGCCTAACCTATCTTCTGCTGTATGACCTCAATCATGTGTGGTATAAGTCGGCACATCTAAATTCTCTAATGATCCAAAACTGCATAAACTCGAACACAATACATCAACTGAAGATTCTGATTCTGGCTGCACATATTGCCAATAAGAACCTCAACGATTTAATGAAACGGAACTAAGATGCTTAGTAAGAGATCTGAACCGATCAAAAGAAGCTTCTGAAATTTTAGCATCTCGTTTAAAAGAAAAGAAAATGTCTTAGTCCGGAAACCAACATTACTTTTTATCGCACCCGAGAAAAGAATCTGTTACCGCATTTTTCTGAAGAGAAGAAGTTAGTCTTTTGTAATGATATTAGAGGTATTTTGCAACAGATGGGTTTAAAAAGATACCAATCTAGTGATTGGCGTCTTTTTATAGACAGCAGCAAAAGAAGCTTAAAATGTGTTTTACTTCATAACGGCAACAAGTATCTATACCTATTGCACATTCAACGACTTTGAAAATTAGTATCAAGACCACAACTGGGCCATTTGTGTTGACTTGAAGATGGTTAACTTCCATCTAGGTCAACAAGGTGGATACACAAAGTTCCCTTGTTTTATGTGTCTCTGGGACAGTCGAGACAAGCAACGCCATTGGTCACAAAAACTTTGGCCGGTGCGAGAGGAGCTGAAAGTTGGTACAAAAAATGTTTAAACGTGCCTTTACTTAGCCGACATCGTATCATACTTTCACCATTTCATACTAAACTCTGCATAATGAAGCAGTTTGTGAAGGCCCTTGACAAATGTTTCAATTTTCTCTCGCGCAAGTTTCCAGGACTAAGAACCGAGAAATTAAGAGCAGGTATATTTGATGGACCACAAATTAGGAAACTCGTACAAGATCCCGATTTTGTCAAATCAATGAATGAAGTCGAACTGAAAGCTTGGAATTCATTTGTTTTGGTTATAACTAATTTTCTTGGGAACAAGATGTTCGACAACTATATCGAGTTTATCGAAATTGCAAGAGCTGGGGTGCAACCTGAGCATAAAAATCCACTTCTTGCACTCACATTTAGAGCGATTCCCAGAAAATATAGGCGATTTTAGTAAAGAGCAGGGTGAAAGATTTCATCAAGACATACGGACAATAGAAGAGCGTTATCAAGGAAGATGGGACTCCCACATGATGGCCCACTACTGTTGGAGCTCAACCTGAAGTCGTTCATTCAAGGAAATCATATAAAAGATCATTTCATAGTGTTGAATAGAAATTTTACTTAAAATTGTATTAATTTTCTTTAATTTTTTAGTCAAAAGAATAAAACTGTAAATTTCAAAAAGTAAAGCTGTTAGCAATTATCCAGTATTTTTTTCTTATTCCTAGAAATACTCAATACAGTAAAAAAATGAGGAAAAAAATTGGTGTTGACCAGATTTAAGATTGTAATTAGAAAGTGAGTGTTGTTTAATTGTACCGAACCCAAGTTCTATGCCCTAAAATTAAATTCGTGATAATTGTACGGAGTTGTTCTGTGCGGGATACTGTGTATCAGTACAGTTCAATTGGATTAGTATCTTATTTAGTTATTTTGAAAACTTTTACAATTACTGTTACATAATACTAACTAGTACTGAGAAACACGTATAAATAAATATAAAAAGCACACTTACACTTTTTTTAAGAAATTTTTGAGTAGATACCTGAACTCCTAGCTTGGGCAGTGGAGCGCTCCTGCTTGTTTGCTTGATAAGGGCGCAAATCAATTCGGCCTGCAGCTCCGGCATATCTATACACTGTTGCAGAGCATTTTGCGCTAATACTACGTGATAATCTATACCAGCTTGATCGACGGCAGCTGACATAAACAATTGAAGACACTTGAACAATTTTATTGCTTCACCCTGAAAAGTTTCGTTTTTTTGAACGATTGTAATAAAGATTCGTGATTTGATACCTGTAGTGTTTCCGTAGTCAACGTGGTCAACGGAAAATAGGAAGGTATCGCACCATCTTTTGTACAAGGAACATGGAGCAAGACAGGATGTCTCCACAGAACACATGCTGGATCGCCGTCAACTTCCATCAGTCTATGAATTAATTGTTCGTATTGTGTACCTGTGCTTGGACCGCCACCACTTGCAACAGTTAAATGATAAAGCCACGAATCTTTTTCCTAGAATAAAAGAAATTATTGCACTCAAACTCTTCTGCATATAGATATAGTGTACAGAAATAAACAGTTACATTAAACTAACATTACACTTTATCATTTTAGAAATTCAGGTGTTTATTTTACATTCTCCTAATATATATATATATAATGTAAATAAATACAAAACCTGTTTTCCCGGGCATAACAAGTACGTTGGTCCCTGATTTGTCGGGAATATTCCCACAGTCAAGTCTGGCTGTTCAGATTCCCTCTCTTCGGAATCTGAATCTGATAGATGTTCAACTTCTTCTACCCTAGCATCGCGCATGTTAATTTGACCAGCTGGTGTCTGGATTTATAGAAAAAAGATATCGTTAACTTCAACGATCTCACGAAACTTTCTTTCGGCAAACTATTGCATGCAATATGAATTATAAATGAAATATTTTACCTCGCAGCTAGTACTTACTGCATCAGTGGGCGATTTAAAGTACAAAAACATTTTCCCAATTAGGACGCACCAACATTTTTTCGCATGTCCGTTTTTCACTTTTGTCAACCAACCTTGGACAGACGGCTTATTTTCTTCCTTACTAAGTAAGAGCTTTGTCGCGTTTCTTCGCTGTACATTTTGCAAAATTCTGACCTAAAGTTGTAATAATGATAAGTTACTATTCAGTTTTAAATTCATGAAGTGTACGAACCCAATCCTCCATAGCTGTTATTGAATCAGCTGTCAGATAGTAGGTCTTCTTACCAGTATCTATTTCAAATGTATTGGAACCTTCTGCTCTGGTTATTTTACAAATCTCATCTAGTACTATTTGACCCTGGGGTTTTCTATTAAGATCACTTTGACCTTTATAATACGTTAAAACACCGTTCTTCAAAACGAACCATCGTTTTCTCCAAGTCTTCAGTTTTCCACCTGTGAGGATTGTTTTAAGGAATTAGCTTCTTACAGCATTTTGGTAATAAAATACGCAGTATTAAACACCTATTATACAGTTGCATACCTAATTTTGCTAATGAGCCACTTTTTTCTAAACTCTCTGTTTTCTTAGGACTATCAAGGAAAGAACCTCTTAGCAATAGCGAAGATTCTAGACTAGTAGTGTCACAACTCAAGGCATCAGGTGGTACTGCGTAATCGTCAGACATTCCAGATTCGAAGGAAGTGTCTGAAACACCTGTTGGTTAATATTAGTGCTAAAAGAACGTAAACAGCAAAGCAGAACTGAAAAAGAATCACAATAAAATAAATTTATATAAATAAATAAATTTCAAACTCAGAACAAAAATGTGCACTTATTTCTGTGAATTATGATGGTAAGATAATGTATTGAATGTACTATGTAGTATGTATTGATGATAAGAAACAATATGCAAATACATACATAAAAATATTCTGTCATTATAATCAGCAAGTGGCAAAAGAGTTAATTTTTATTTTGTTTTAATCTCATTATTCTGTTATAAAACTAATTATTTAAGATCCCAATTCTCATACACAAACCAAATTTAATTAAAGGCTTTCGTTAACAATAACTTCCTCGTTGAATACCAAATTTTATTGATAACACTGGTTAACAAGATTTTTAAGTTCCTTTCTGTTCCTATGGCTCATGCGAGCGATTTGAAAGAATCTTATGACAACATGAAGCTTCTTTTGGAAAAAATGAATTATAACGACTTTAAGTAGAATATTTGTGGCGATTTGAAAGTTGTTTCACTTTTGCTCAGCATGCAACTCGGTTACACAAAGTATTGTTGTTTCCTCTGTGAATGGGACAGTCGGGATAGGAAAAATCATTATAAAAAGAAAGAGTGGCCAAAACGAACTTCACTGACACCAGGAAATAAGAATGTCATTGGTACTTCACTTGTTGATCCTCAAAAAAATTATTTGCCCCCTTTGCACATTAAGCTTGGGTTGATGAAAAACTTTGTGAAAGGTATAGATAAAACTAACAGTGGGTTTGAATATGTGAGGAGTAAGTTTCCTAAGATCAGTGATGCTAAGATAAAGGAAGGTATTTTTGTCGGACCTCAGATCAGACATCAACTTCGAGATAAAAAATTTATTGAGGCGCTAAATGGAATTGAAAAAGCAGCATGGTTGTCTCTTAATGAGATTTGCGAATTTGGGAAATCGTAAAGCCGAAAACTACGTAGAGATTGATTACAATCTACTGGCCTCATATAAAGCCATGGGTTGCAACATGAGTCTAAAAATACACTTTCTCGACTCCCACTTGGACTTTTTCCCAAAAAACCTTGGAGCAGTCAGTGACGAGCATGGCGAAAGATTTCTGGACGCTGAAGAGAGATGTTTCTGATGCAAAGTACAGCCGATAGTCATATTCATTCACATCACATTTTCCAAGTAAATATATCACTTTGTACGTCATTTTTCATGATTTATACACATATTATAATATATACTTTCACAAAATTTCATTGCTTTGTTAGTCGAATAAATCCCGCGATTCGTCCACTGCACCACTAATGTAGCTGTACCGGTCATTAATATATTAAACTATTGTTTTGGGGACAAACACACATCGATGATTTAAGGTGATAAATATTGATTCTTGCAATACGATAGAAGGAAGATTGTTAAAGGAAATTTTTACAATCAACGAAACAAAAAACTACTCTATAATTTTGTAACGAAAAAGTCTTTCGCCAAATTATTATGGATATGTGCATCAATTCAGAGTTATTGATATTTGTAGGAAGAAAAAATAGAAATAGGGAAGGAACTTGTTGGGTACGATGTGTCTGCAGGGAAAATCTTCGATGTTATTGGAGCTGCTCATTTGGTTGTAAGATGTGGAAGTCTAGATTAATTAAGGAACTTGAATCCGCCTGAAATGATTAATATTTTTTCTGCGTGTGCGCGAAACATAGGGCGAAAGAAGGATTTCAAAACCCATATTTCATCCAGAAATAAATAGTTGTAGTCAGGTTCACCTAAACGGCCTGCATCGTGGTGTATTAAGACCTTTTAGGTAAATTTGTATTTATTACGGGTGGCAAGAAAGCTGAAAATGCGGGATTATGATAAATTCTGAGTGAAATTAGATTATGGAAAACCTTGACAACGCCGACAATCGATAGAGAGCACTAGTTAGATGCTAATGAGAAATGGGTGACAGTCAAAGTTTAATTGTTTTATTACAATGTAATACTCTTTCTGTTGAACTACCGCCTCGAAAATTGATTCGTGGCAACGTTAGAATATTGGTAGTTAGCATGTACAGATGCAATATAATGCTACGGATTAATCGAATGGCTTCGTTTCATATAAATCATGGAAAATAGAGCATTTATTCCACGGTAAAAAACTACCAAGAGTTGAAGTTACGGTTTCTAATTTGATCTTCCAAAACACAAGCGTTCAACAAGAGGACGTGTAATTAGATGCAAAAGAATGAGGATCAAATGATTCAGAAGAAGATGGTCGTAATCGCGGTGTGGCATGGTTTTCAATGAGATATTTTAGTATATTATGTATACTAACTATTGGTTATTTAAATTCTTATTTTCAATAGGCGATCACTTAAAAAACTACAGAAGTCTACCATGGATTGATTTCGAATTTTAACGGTAATTATATAATTTCGCATTAAAAAATGCTTGATGTTTATGTATTTTGCTATATATTGTTTCTCAGTAAGTATGGTAAAAAAATAAGTAACTTGAATTAAAAGTAGCTATATACGCATAAGAATTTAACTTGTTGTACCTCTAGTTTTGCTTTTGCTCGGGGAACCACTACTACTAGAAGCTGTCCTCTTACCAGGACTTGAACCAGAAGTGTCACCAGAACTTCTACTATGAGTATTGGTACCATCAATCGCCTAGGAAATATATAAACGATTGTTATTGAAAATATATTTCTATCGTAATGTAACTATGAGACTACTTACACCAGTATTATTTCCTTCCCCATCGCTGGAATCGTCCGAAGAATCTCCTGTAAAAGGCATAGATCTTATTTGACTAGCTCTACCTTTTACAGTGGCGTAGACGGGGACTGGAATATCCTGATATCCCGCTTGTTCAGGACCCACATCACTTGGGGTTGTTCCAGTTAACGTCAGACCATCAGCGGCTACCTGATATATTCTATCCTCCCAGCTTGGAAATCTATGTAACGGTGGCGTGGGCGCTCTAGGCCAAGGAACTTTTTCTCTACTGGGCGTATAAATTTCCGCATAATCGTGGGCTAAATCGGAATCAGAAGCACTGCTCGGAACTCTTCCTATACTCAAATTATCTACCGCTGCCCTCAAATCATCTGATAAGGGATCCATACTGGAATTACTGGGCACACTAGCTATTAAAGCGCTGGGTATGTAAGTCGTGTTCGGCACCGGTTCAAAACTGGCTGAAACGCATACGGACTGGTGTCTCCTGTGTTTGTTCGATCTCGAGGAACCTATACCTAATTGACTCCTAGGTTCTGGAGAACAGCTCTCCGAACGCCGCCTATCCACCAAAGCCAAATGGTTTTTAAGGAGTTCGAGCTGTTGATTGCACTTGATATTCTGTTCCCTCAACGTTTGATTTTGTTGTTCGAGTTCCTTTAGCTTATTCGTTACCCATTCTTTAATCCTAGCTGCTTTCGCTTCGACTTGACGGGCGTCTTGAAGACGCAGCTGCCGTTGTTCCTCAACTTCGCTTTCCAGACGGTTTATTTGGACATTGTTGGTGTCACTCTGTTGCGACCATGCCAATTTTTGTTCCATTATTCGAACCTGGAGCGAAAAAAGTATAATATAGTCATCAAATCAAAACCATAGGTCACATAAACTAATTACCACAAATCTTAAAAAAATATACTAACATGTAAAGATATCCGCGATAAAAAAAGGAAAGTTCTAATCTTTATTTTTTGGAATTATACTTTAGAGATAATTGTCACTCAAAAAAAAGCTCAAATTGCTAATTTCCGTCCTCCCAGTTTTATTCTTCTTCTTCCTCATAGGATAAACACCCTGTTACAAAAATAGGTCGGTTTCCGAGGAACAAGTAGAATGACAGACACGGTTGTATCGTTTTTACAGCATTACATTTGGTCGCATTCATCTTATTCCTTTAAAATGCACATAAGGTGCTTACGCTCTAATTATAGCGCAACTTAGACTAGGTTCTTTCAAAAGCCGTTTTTATGCTTCGTATATTTAGACCAGTTGTTGTACTCGATTATGTAATCAAGTTTCTTGAAGAAGGAGACTGTGTTATAACTTCAATAAAAACAATTCTCAGTGAACAATTAAATGGTTGTTTTAAATTAGGTAATGCATCATGGATAAAGGATTCACGCTGGCCAATTCACACATAATCCAGAACAAAGACTGGTTGCATATCGCTATGAACTGATTCAATACGCTTAAAATATTATTATTGTCAAATAATAAAATAATATTTTTGGCTGGAGTTATTTTTAAATAAAATGTGATATACTCCACCAAAAAAGTAGTGGTGGGAACCGCGAAACCGTATTGTACAAAGTTTATATCACTTTGAATTAGTTTTTAAGTTGAATTCCTTGTTTTACGGCGCTTGTATGCAACTACCATTTCACTTAAAACTTTTGAGTAAATAATGTAAAGCGACACCTGAAACAAGAAATTTCGCAAGGGAGCGTGCATTACGAAACCTTACTACCTTTAGTGTATGTGTATAAGACATGAAAGGGTAATAGCATTTTTATAAAGTTTTGATCTGGGCCATGAATCCATACTTTTTATTGTTTTTTCTTTTATAGAATATGGAACTTTGTACGCTTGTACATAAAATATGGCCGCAACTGGTTCAAGAGTAATGTAAAATTAATATACATATGTATATACAACTTATACAAAACATTGTAAAATGTTTAAATAAATTCATTATGTTTATTAAATGTGACAACTGAATTTATACACAGATTTTCTGACCTCTAAGACAATTGTGATTTCATAATAATCCGTCAATTCATTCAAAATTTTCGTTAAAATGTTTTCGTAAAATAAAAAGGTAGACACACAAATTATTAAGTGATTAATTTTTAATATCTATACAAATCACCTAAACCGAAACGGTTGAGTATAATGTTTGTTAGCGAGTGCTAGACGTTATCTACATAAATTGATTAAAGAGGGGTCTTATATTCACTTACAATTACTAGCAATGCTTTTATTTAATATCTCATCGAGCTTGGTTAATGATTTTCTTATTGTCAACTCTTTTCCTAACTATAGTTTCTTTCAGTTGTTGGTTTGGCTTAACTTACGTCCATTAATTTCAATTTAATCTATTCCATTTGAAGGGTACAGGGGAAGAAGACGGTTTGTCGGTGAAAATACAAAATTGGTATTTCCACGGCATCTTATATCCAAAGGACTAATCTTTTAGGTGGATCAGCCATTTCAGGCAAAAATGCGTTATATCAAACGTTATAGGCATTGACATATATACAGTACTTGACAAAAAGGGGGAATGTTCAACTGCCATGATTTCGTAAGCAGAGCATGAGTATTTTACGGCTTCATGTTGGTTTCATTTATTAGTAATACCTATGTCGTTATTATTGCCAGTTTATTGTGTGTACGTTGAGAATGGAGAGTAAAACATCAGAAGTTGAAAAATCTTCTTGTGTCGAAGGTGAGGGAAAAAAGAATAAAGTATGGAACTGGACTGGCGAAAATTGTCATTGCAGGAGGCTACAATGTTTTGATAACGTTCCTTTGGGGGGCAGAAATATGAATATAAAAAAAAAATTAATCCACTAGAAACCGTTGACGATCAAAACATTTATTTGTGTGGTATGATAACTGTTCTTTCGAAGAATTAAATATTAAGAAAATGCATTGCATGTACAGTCTGTTGCACAAGAAAGGAGGCGAGGTTTTGCTGGCAAAAGGAAAGATATTTCTATTTTTTTCTTTCGGCGCGATCGTAGCGTCGATGGGCTACGACGCCATTACAAACCCACGTCAGTATTGCTCGAAACGCTCAAGAGAGCGGTCGATTGGCGGAACTCACTTAGTTCCGCGTATAAAAAAACCCTTTGAGGCTGTCTTCTTGTGCACGCACAGAAAAGGACCAAAATTGTCGTATGCTGCTGCGGCCAAACTTATTAAAAAATCAAAGAAGTTCGTTGAGATGTGGATGAGCGCTATAAAGAGTTAAAAAATGTTGATGATTTTCCTGAACGCGGTAAAACGAGAGCAACGTCTAGAAAGCACGACCAAGTGATTGTCCAGTTGTTCAGGGATCATCCCACTATGCACCTGCGTGAAGCCAAGGTTAAACTTGCGAAGAAGGGAATTCGTGTTAGCCCCAACACGATCAGGCGACGTTTGAACGAAGAAAAACTATTATATCGCCCTACGAGCTCGAAACCTCTACTTAGCGTAACCCGCATCGAGAAACGCTTGAGCTGGGCTAGCGAGAATAAAGATCGCGACTGGACGAAGGTGATCTTCTCGGATGAAGCTACTTTCTGGGCGTGGGCTCCGGTGAAGGGTGCCTGGTTAAGAACTAGCACCGATTTCGTTCAGCGCACCGTCAAACACTCGGGCCCGATAATGAAGATTGGGTCTTGCAAGAGGACAATTACCCGAAGCATCGGAGCCGCCTATGCCGCGCCTGGAAAGAGGAAAATGGCATTGTCACCATTGATTGGCCCCCCAGTCTCCAGACGCAAACCCCATTGAGAACGTGTGGGCCATTATGATGCCTCAGCTTGCAGGCAGGCCTGTTCACAATTTGAAGCAGCTTTCAACGGTGATTCGGAAGATATGGCGTGCTCTTCCGACGAGTTATGCTGAAAATCTTGTTGAAAGTATGCCTCGGAGGTGTCAGTCCATTCTTAATGCTGGAGGAGATTATACTGTATATTAGTCAACTGCGCCGTTTCATTTTATTTGTATATTCATGTACAAAAAATTGGAATAAATATCTTGATAATTTTCGAAGAAACCTCGCCTCCTTTCTTGTGTAACAGACTGTATGAGGTGGTTAGTTTGAAATACTACGATAATATCAATAAAGGTTATAAGTGCGAATATTTACGAAGGGAATTAAATGTTAATCGACTATTTTCCTACTTCTTTTTTGGATGGCTCAAGGCCCTTGATAATATGAGTAATCTTGGCCATCCCCTTCTCCTAGAGACCTAATTTTAGCAAAGAACATTAATCAAATTGATAATGCGAAGAGCCTAGAGGAGGCACAATTCTTATAATAACGGAATAATGGAGTTAAAAGTCTGTGAGTAACATCGACTCGTTCGCCATTACTGATGGACTATTCACACATCCTCAAACCTTAATAATTACATAATTCATTCATCCATAGACCGTTCCTTTTCAGAGGAGATACAAAGGCTGCCTCCATCCTGTTTACCGAGATGTAAGACGATTTTCAGGAAGATACTCCCATTGAAGTATTTCCAATAACTATTTTTCGGATAACAAACAACTCTCAGTTTAGTTTCGTGATGGGTAATTAATTCTGTGAGATGTGTTCAGTCAGATCGGTTTTTGCTTTTCGAGTAATATATTCTCTTCGGGAAAATATGGGACATCTAGGGATTTTGGTAAGGAATTTCCTGATTGATTCTTTTCAATTCAATTGGAGATGCTGCGTTCAAAATTTGTTTTGGAATTGTACCTTGGAAATGGTGGGGCTATAACTACTACTTATAGGGACGACGAGTTTGTTTACATGTAACTTCCGATATATTTTTTGAGATGACTACGTGCATTACTACAGCGCCCTCTTCTCGTAAACAAGGATGATGTTACAGTTTTCACTTGATTCATCCCTCCGAGCTGGTGCGCTGCAGCGTTCGACGCGGAAAATGAAAATAAGATCGGCATTCCACGCTAAATAATCTACCCGCTTGATCAAGCACAACAACAAATTTCTCGCTTTAGCCATATTTCGGTGATTGGCGAAGGAATTTCGTTTTGAAAAACACCCGATGGCATCCCCACACCCACCCATTGCCCATTGGACGTAAGGAGAAAAACATGTTTGTTTCTTTCTCTTTCTTCCGCGCGAGAACGCTTTCTGTTTCCATAAAGATTAATTATGCCTAACGTGACTGACCTCTTTCGGTTTCTAGGTTGGGGGAGATGTTTTTCATTTTTTTCCCCGCTCACCCATAATTCGCTCGACTTTGGGTGAAGATCTTTTGTCAATCAACATCGACAAAAGACGTGCGCACGCTAGTTGTGTTCTAAAAATACGCAATTACTCCAAACACAGTTTGGACTAGTTGCATGGTGAAACTGGGTTTATTTGTGCCATCACATATCCAACACATACAGCATCACTGTAATGATGGTTGCAGAATAATTATGATTGTATCTGCGCTTGGGATTTTATCGTCCTATTGTTTGTTGTACAAATAATACTTGTTTCGCAACAAAATATATGTTTGTATATACATATTTAAACAAACATGTATGCGCGATAATGAGCGTCCAAAATTAATGTTTTTAACGCTATTTGTATTAGTAACTGTCGTATATTATGTAAGGTGGAATGGAATGATAGACTGCTTACGAAAAACTAGTTACAACTAAAAGTGGATAACACCTAAAGATTCCGTTATATCAAGTAGATAGCGTTTTTATAACCATTTTTAATAATATTTATCGATGTTTTCCAATATCTATCCTAGTTGTTTTCACTTACGTCAATCAGTGAAAGCTACGAAAAATATCAATATTGCTAACATATTTCAGACAAAATTTCTGTTATACAAAATTACAATGAATAAATGGGTTAGGTAAAAATTTATCATGAAATTGAGACCGATGGTGATTGCAATATTCTGAAAAAATAATTTAAACATTATTAGCACCAGCTGTAATTGTAATAGAATCTTTCTGAACGCCAATAAATGTGTATAGTAGTCTCCAACTAGAGACACATATTTCTTTTGCTGACCACATCGATTGCTTCTCAGAAGCTGTTAAAATTTCGACTTTTAAAACTTTATATTATTTTTTGGTAAGTCGACTTGAGTATGGTTTGATATATCATGTACGTGTGTAAATTAAGTAATGAGACTGACAACGTAGCGTTTGATATGGCAACACGGGAAGCACGGGACATGGAGAGGCAACAACACATTGTAATTTGGTTGTCCGTTGTCGTTTCTTCCGTGAACCCGGTTTTCGTAGTGCGTTTTACAAATAAAAGACATTAATTTCGAGCAACGGTGTGCTATCAGGTTTTGCTTCAGACTTGGGCAAGTGCAACAGAAACTTTTGCAAAACTTCAGGAGGCCTACGGTGACAGTGTTTTGTCAAAAGCCCAGGTTTTGTTCGTTGGTTTAAGGCATTTCCAGAAGGAAGAGAGTCGATGGGAGATGAGCCACGCAGCGAAAGGCCTTCAACTGCAAGAACCGATGGCAATGTCGAC
>JARFOC010000051.1:343647-368699 GCA_031763485.1 Osmoderma eremita
TGATAGCCAGGGAATCGTTCACAAAGAGTTCGTGCCTCAAGGTCAGACAGTTAATCAACATTTTTACCGAGAGGTTCACGAAAGACTCCGAAAAAGGGTCATGCGTATGAGACCAAACATCAAGAACGATTGGATCCTGCATCATGTCAACGCGCCTTGACACAAAGCAATTTCCATAAACGGTTTTTTTTTGCCAGTAAAAATGTTTCTGTGGGCCCTCAGGCTCCTTGTTCACCTGACTTGAGTCATTTCCTCTTCCCAAAATTGAAAATTCATCTGAAGGGACATCATTTAGGGACACTCGAAAACATTCAAACGGCTCTAACCGACCAGTTAAAGGCAATTCCAATATGCGAGTTCCAGCACTGCTATGAGGAATGGAATAACCGTTTCCAACGCTGTGTAGCTTCCCCAGTGAGTTATTTTGAGAGAGACAACGTTCAATTGAAATTATATTCAAATAAAAATATTTAAACATATCAGTCTCATTACTTAATTTACACACCTCGTATACATATGTATAAAAAATATAACAAAAATTACACCAATTAGATGTATATTCCGCACCCACAAGGTGTGGGCATATGTCTCCGGAATTTTTCACTAGCGACCTAAATCTTAACCTAAGCGCCGGTCTCTGGTTATTACATACTATAACACACGATAAGATTTCATTATAAGTCATTGAACATTATTGTTTATTAAAGAAACTGGTAATACTTTTGTTATATACATACTGTGCTATACTATACTTCATATTTACTGTGTGTTAAAAGAATAGTATTTCCTAATATGTAGCTGGATCATTATCCATTATGTTAACTAGCAATTAATTCAATTATTTTTTTATGTTTCCTATATAGAAAGAATAAACACACTAACTACCATTATATTGAACAGCAATCTTCTTAGTATTGATTTAATGGTTATACATTAATCACATCTTTGTGTTGCCAAAAGTTGAGTCTTTTCCTTACAAAAAAAACTTTTCCAGTTCATTCAATAATTCTTCTGTTTTATAATAAAATTTTTAATTTAACTACGATGGTACAATGTCTGAATATGGCATTATTAGTTATAAGTTTTGTATCCGTCAACCTCAATTTTATAAATACACAGTAATTTACTCACTTATGGAGATATGATTTATTTTAACTAAGCAATAAATGGGAGCTAAAGAATTACCTTTTGTATAATAAATAACAAACCTGTCATTCCTTCAGTTAAAGGTACCGAACGGACCCTTTTATCGTATTACAACACAGACAAGTATAAATGGTTTAGAACTTCATTACTACAAGTATTTCCATCATTCGCTAAATCTATCTTTTTAGGAAAATAATTTAAATAAATTTATTACCACAAAATGATTACCAAAGCCTATTTATATACTTGGATGGTTTCAATACTAGATTAGTAATAATAATATAGTTTTATTAAATAGAAAATACAAGAGTAATATATGGATAAATTAGTTAGAATAACTATAATTTTTTTTAAATTTGGTTATTCAACAATTGCAACTTCGTTTTAGAGTACGCCGTTTATATCCCCCTCCCTAATAATTTAAAACAAGCAAACAAATAGGGGTTGATGACTAACAGAATCGATAAATACACACATATACAATCGGCAACATGACAACTAAGTGGTCATACATTCAATCTCTCATACAATTTTTTAATGAATCACTTGCAAACGAAACAATGCATCATATTTCAATAAGTAATATTATCACGGTCTATTAATTTAAATCAAAATTACCTCGCCGATTGCACGCCATTGTGAAGAAAATTGTATCTGCCTATATTCGAATGTGAAGATAAAGTTGTTGTACGAATTATAAAATTTCGGTACTAGAGGATTGCACGCCACCAATGACACCAGTTAACTGAGACTAAATCCAAAACCGAAGTTCGGTACGCGGTGGCTGAGCAAGAGGAGAGAAGAAGACGTCTATACGCTATAAACGGCGCCACTTCGTCCCGACGTCGGTCGTCGTTGTTGTCAGCGAACCTCCCCAATTGGTTTCATACTAGCTTTACACTTTCTACACGAACATATTTAACTAGATATATACATTATACGTTGGGCAACAACATCCGATACCGACAGTTCGACTACTACTGGAACATCGCCAGGGTTTACGTACTGAGGGTGGATATTTTCGTACACTCACAGGTTTCGGTAATTAAAAGGGTTAGATGACACGCACTCTCACATGTCGTAGAGTTCACACGATACTTAATTACATATGTGTCTGCATGCATATGTGTGTTCTCTGCTATCCAAACGTTGAAAGTCTGACATAGTGATCTAGAAAAGGGTAATGTTAAGCAGACAAATATTACTATAAAACTAAATTAAAAGGAAAAATGTTATTTCTAATACACATATAAAATAGTAATATACTGGGCGATTTGTTAGCTCTATGACAAAATTTGACAAATGAAAGCTGATGCGAATCTAAGACAAAACATTTTATATGAACGTCCGATCTCCTTTCGTTTCAAAGCTTTAGCGTCGTAAAGATATACACAATATGGTTTATTTGATGAAACAAAACATGGGACCATTTGGTTTAATTACAGAGTTATAAGCCTCTAAAAATTGTAGTCATTAGTTGGCTGTGATAAAAACAATAACTATTTATTCTGTGCTATCAAACTTTCTATGTGTCAGAATTCTACATTTCGAAGAATGCAATATAATTTTTGTATATGGGTTTTGTGATGGAAACGTCAGAGAAGCAGCTAGTGAATATGAGCGAGGTGCCCAAACAGACATCTACCTGTTCGTACTGTTTTTAGTTCGGCATTTCGAAGACTTCTAGAAACAGGGAATCCGGTTCCAAAGATCACATGAACTAAACGTACAAGATGAAAGAAATGTAATTGATGCTATTCTCTACAACCCGTCAATGAATATGCGATGTGGTAGTACGTCTAACATTATTTTCCTCTGTAGATTGTATACTGAGAATGGCAACTTAGTTGGTAAAATACCTGTCTAGAGTTATTTTGAGCCGAAGACATTTCGAACAAATACCACAATTTCACGTTATTTTGTTTCATGAAACAGGCCATATATTATTTAACTCTGTAACACGGTATAACTTTGAAACAAAAGTAATCGGACTTATGTTCATATACCTTTTTTTTTAGAATCGAATTAGCTATCATCCGTCAAAATTTATCATAAAATAAAAATCTACCTGTATAATAATTTGAAAGTGTTTTACTCTAAGTGATCAAAACTTTCATAGGTTTATACACTAATATTTGTATTAAAATAACTGATCCACTCCCGGAACATCTTTAAAAATAATAAATCCCAACGCAAGGCTGTTTACAAAACAAATTGTTCTAGTCCACTCCAAGTATATACAATTTAGAAATTGTTGCGTTCCTGATTAACAAATCTTTAACGGCGATTGCCTTATAAACGTTTCCCATGTACTAGTGTCACAATTGTGGAGTCTCTATTCTGTGTATTTCTTTTTTTTCTTCAGAGAAATAATAAACTGCTGTTATAAAATAATAGGAGATAGTGGATTGAAATAGTAGAGCTAAATAAAGATACTCTTACTACATTAATGAAGAAGATACGTTTCCATCTAAATATTAGAAGGAGAAGTGTTAGTTCCTGGCCAAGGTAAAACTTTAAAATAATACGATCTGGTCAAGAATATATGTATTTTTCAAAAGCTATACGTGGCGTTACCGTTTGCTAAATTCTGAATCGAAAATCTCAACACCAAAATATTGTATCATCCTTCATACATCTTCAAGAGGTTCCCGAAGTTTTTAGTCCAGGAATAAGCGTTATTGATCAATATCTGTTGATAGAGATAGCTGTAATTTAGAATATAGAAGAATGTTTAATACTTAATTTTATCGTAAACGTTTTCCTTTTGACTTTAATGTTCGTTTTTAAAATTTCTTCATTGATATACTATGTTCATCATTTGTATATTCTTGTTTCTGTGTTGTTTCCTTGTTTTGATATTATTTTGTTCACTCATAATGGATTTTACATTCAATAAATATGCCGATATGTACATGGTGTACGATTTCTGTAATGGAAATACTAACATAGCAGAACGAGAATGTCGCATACGTCTCCCAAACCGGAGACATCCTAGTGGAAATGTATTTCGTGGCCTGGATCAGCATCCTCGTGTAACTGGTTCGTTAACTACAAGAAATGCTAATGCGTCGAGATAAAGGCATACGATACAACTAGAAGAGCAAATTCTAGACGCAGTACAAGAAGATCTCTCAGATAGTACCCGACAGTTAGCTTCAACATTAAATATGTTCTGAAGATCGTCCAGTTGTTTCTACGAAAAAACCTTCTTCATCCATCCCATGGTTCCAAAGTTCAGCCGCAATATGAAAACGATAACATATGTATTTCGATTAAATCTTTGCAACATATGCTTAAATAGGATTCAAGAAGATGGCGATATTTTATGACGTTTTCTTTGGAGCCATGAGTCTATGGTTACCAGCGATGGTGTATTTAATTCTCAGAATTTTCACCATTGGGTAGGGGAAAATTTGCATGAATTTCCGGAGTATGGTCACCAAAAGACATTATTTTCCTTTGTAGATTGGAAACTTAGTTGCCGAAATACGTTTCTACGGTTTTTCACTCATTAAGGTGGTAAGAGTATCTTCTGTTTCAGTTTTAAATAGGTAGTCACAATTAAAATATTGAATTTTAAATTATTCTATGAGGTGTGGAGTCTGAAAATAAGTAAACTGTCCCAGACCAAAGTGATCTTTCAGAGTAAATTATTTTGACTTATGCATCACTTCCGGTTGACTGGATTTTTAGTGCAAATTCTGATTATAAACGTTATTCTAAATACAAAATGTTAAGGTTTCCCAATACCTAAATGTAACCGATTTTGAGATATTTTCAAACTTACGTATCGTTTTTAGGACGCTCTTAAATTTCAAGATTCTGTTGCTTATCATTTGAAGGTATAACCCTGAGGCTTTGAAATCATAGCCTAAATATTCCTGAAAATTTTACAGTCTGGTCGCGAAATGGTGTCGAATCTCATTATGTTTAACTGTCCAAAACTCAATTTTCTTAAATGGAACACTCCGTATTAAAAATATATATAATTAAAAATAGTATTAGGTTTCCCTATAGCTATTTCTTTCGGTTTTCCCATTATTAATAATTATGTATTTTAATGGCATATTTTGCTACAATTAACCCAATTTTTCGCAATAAGCTTGAACCAAACAAAGAATTTATTGAGTTAACCCAAAAAATGTACAAAATGAGGAAAAATGTAGAAAATAAGGAGAAAGCTAAACTTAAGTCACTTTAAGTTCACTTTTAATTAACGTCTTCAAAAAAAATAAGCATGCATTGAAAAACATTTTTTTGATAGTTTTTCGTAGCAGGACTTACAATTAGTATAAAAAGATCTTCTTTTACAATTGTTTATTAATATTAGTATTAGTTTTTATGTGATAAAGTGGAAATGAACAATTTTATTTTTTCCCATGATTTTTACCTTTGGGGCAAGATTAAATCCTATATTTATTTTGCATGAATAAATAATAGGCAGGATCTGGAAAACCGTGTTAGGAACATATTTCGAAATTTGAATCCTCTTGAAATAAGACCTGCAACTTACACAGAGTGTTCCATCCCCGTTAGAACTTGTCTTCGAATGGATGGTAGACAATTTGAACATTTATAGTCTTTAGAGAATTAGTAATTAAAATACAGAGTTGCCATCTATATAGTATTGCTCCGTTTAGATCTTTGTAAATTTTTTCCTAGTTAAATACATAAATACTTTGTTTGGTTGAAACTTATTGCGAAAAAATAGGTTAGTTCTAGCAAATATGCTATTAAAATACACAATTATTAATAATAGGAAAACCAAAAAAAAATAGGTATGGGGAAACCTAATACTAATCGCTGCAGAATTCAATCCTGTGCATCATGGTGTAAAAATATACAGGTGTTCCATTTAAGAAAATTGAGTTTTGGACAGTTAAACATAATGAAGTTCGATAGCATACCGCGACAAGACTGTAAAATTTTCAAGAATATTTAGGCTATCATTTCAAAGCCAATATTATATTATATTATATTATATATAATATTATATATTATATTATTATATTATATTATACCTTCAAATGATAAGCAACTTGAATCTTGAAATTTAAGAGTGTTGAGAAAACAAAATCGTTTAAATGAAAAGCAGGCAAAACGATTTTTTTACATAAGTTTGAAGGTATCTCAAAATCGGTTACATTTAGGTATAGGAAAACCTTAACATTTTGTATTTAGAATAAATTTTATAATCAGGATTTGTAAAACTTACTATTTTTCAAACTTTCAATCGAAAATGGCATTTGGGATTACTCATTGGGGTTCAGGCGTTGGTATCGATCGGATATATTTATTGCAAAAGCAAGCTATTCCAATTGTGTTTAATTTTTCTTGAATCTTGTAGAGATACATTCAAAGTGGAAAAAAATCCAGACGTTGTATGATATTTATATTTGTGAGGTGACTAATAAAACTGCTTTATTTCAAGGAAATTTAGTATTTATGGGTTGTAAGCTATTTAATAGGTTACCACATAACATCAAATTATGTAATACTTTGAAAAGTTTTAAACATAGTATAGAAACATATTTACTTGCATTATCTTGTTATTCAATAACTGACTATTTGGAAACGGATACTGTTTAAATTGATTATGTATGTGCACTTTCTCGACCCTTGACGTTGTTTTGTGTGGTAACTGCCATAGTTTCAAATAAAGATTACTATTATTATTAACACTTATAACATTCCATTTAAGTTCAACCGGAGGTGATGCAAAAGTGAAAATAATTTACTCTGAAAGATCACTGGGCCTATGGTAGTGCACTTATTTTCAGAATTTTTGAATTTTTGTACATTTCCATCCGCAAAATATTTTAATAGGCCACTCAACTTGGGAGAGCCTGTATATGGTATAATACTTTTATAAATTATTTTAATATAGAAATATACAATAAACACACTGTTCGGATTACTCATCCCGCACAAAGTATGAATTAATTCGGGACGACACGTGTTTCGGAAATACGCGGATTCCCATTATCAAGTCGTGTGTCGTTCCGAATTAATTAATACTTTGTGCGGGAGGAGTAATTCGAATAGTGTGTTTATTATGCTGCCCGACACTCCTTGCAATCTTTACTTATAGAAATATATAAACATACATGTTTGAATAAGGTGCACATACTACACTATAATGAAAAATCCCTATTTCTTCTAAAGGAACAAATTGCAGTGGGAGCCGCCGCAAATCTCAGTTGTATTGTACGCGAAAATACCGAAAAGCTTGTCGGTACTGTTGACGAGGGAACCTAAACAATGAAACTTGATACGGCATGTGACATGTAGGGTGCAGAGACCCAGCGCTATTTATTTGGGTTAAATGACTCATCAGGGAGACATGTGGGGTGTTTTTATAATAACGATAAACTGCAACCGTGCGTCACATACTAAGTCGCCAAAATCCATTGGCCAAAAACTATTTAAAAGATGAGCACTAGGTAAATTTGCTAACAATTTCTTTTGGTCCTGCTGACGCAATTATTTTAGCCGTGAGAAGTTTAGAGCGGAAGATAGAAATATTTTATCATTCCTTTATTACAAAACCTTTATCTTTATTTGAATTTAATTACCTACGTGAAATTATCGACGACAGATGTGGTATGTGATTGAATGTTAATACCATATATGTCGTTTTGATAGTCAGCTAATGGTGTTTTCAGGATATACTCTTCGGAAGGTCAAATCCTATTCAAACTAATTCTTGTCAATCATCAAGACTGGCTTGGAAATGCATACGCATGAATGTGCTTGCGGAACGCAATAAAGTGACTTTGTTGTGGGTGTCTGGACATTCCGGAATTGTAGGCAATGAAAAAGCTGATGAGCTGGTAAAGAAAGGAGCATCGTCCTCAAACGTGGGTCCAGAACCTGCCTTGGGAGTGTCTAAAAGCACAGTACGAGGGCAGATACGAAAATGGGTCCAAGAACAACACAAAGAATACAGTAAAAATACAACCAGGCAAAATAATGGCAAAACCTTTATTAACGAGCCATTAGTAAAGAAGGCTGACGAACTACTAAATCTTAGTAGGAGTCATCTTCGTACAGTAATAGGTCTTCTGACAGGACACTGTGCACTGAAGAAAATTGGGGTTGACATTGAGAACCCAAGCCTGTAGACTGTGTGAGGGGGCAATATAGATTGAATACTATGTGAACCATACTATGTGAATGCAGGCCCTTGGACCTTAGAAGACAGGGAAACCAAAAATGATCTCAGAAAACTATTAGACCAACCGGGCAAGGACATATACACGGCACAAGGATTTGAGAATGGATTGTATCGTATATGGGCATAAAATGGAAGATAAATACAAAAAGCCAAGAGGCTGAAGTGTTTCCCGAGACTCATGTCAGACGGCTCCCATTAAAAAAAACAAATTCTTTAGTAATTTTAACAGTGACAACTGAAGAAATAATAATATTCCTGTAATTCCAAAACCAATGCATTAAAAACGCTACAAAAAAAGACAAAAGTTTATTACAAAACTTAAATAATTTATTAAATACGTTAAAACAGAAAAAAAAAAGATATGTATTAAATACTGTCGTTTGATTAAGATCAGCTCAACTGAAAACTACTATGAAGACGATAGTAGACGGACTGCCGAAACGTCGGATGGTAGCATTCTAACAAACGATGAAACAACCAAGCCTAAACACCAACTCACATACTTAAGTTGGATACAAGAAAATGCAATTGGCTGTTTTCTTTTTTAAAAGTCCAACGAGATGGTAACTAGAACTTGCTTGCGATATCTAAATCACACTTTATCATCACTTTATATGGTGAACCTTCATTGAATAAAATTACTTTGTGCAGTAATTGTTGAGTAGCTAGACTCAAAAAGCACCTCAAACAAGAAAAACTCTCAGCAACTACAAATAACCTGCTATAATTTGCTTCCTTCAGTCTGAAAACTACAATATATTCAAATTTTAGACGCAGTGGGACGCTACGATAGTAGTTATATTAAGTGCGCACACTTGTGACTTGTTGACTTTGTTATTATTGGAGTTAAAAAGTTGCAGTGGTGACGCATAAAAATTGGTCCATATGTATCTATCCAACGATTTCCAAATAATCTTTCCAATAATTCGATTGCACCATGATAGTTACAGGCAAGGATACCATCGTGTTGCAAATGGACGAATGGCCGCTATAACAAATTTAAATTATCCAAGAAGTTAAGATATGCTCCTCACCAGGCCACCACAAGACTGTGTTATTCCACTGGAACTTTTTCCTTTATTAGTTGTAGTCTACTGAGGATGACAACTTATTTGCTGAAATACGTATCTAGAGTCATTCACTCATCAAGGTGGTGAGGGTATTTTTGATTCAGTTCTACTATTTATATCGAGTGTCAAGTTGGTAGGACCGTTACATATATTTTCTGCCTATAAAAACATTTGACACCACGTTGCACGGCTTCAAGAGATTATTATGTGTTACCAACTAAGTTGTAATATTCATAACTTAATCTAATTATAAATTTAGTTGATTACCCGGTATATTATGATCTTGATAACTCTCAATAAACGTTTCATATAATGAGATCACAATAGTGGATGATACGATAAATCAAAATTCATTATTTTACACGAGTTTTGGTAACGTATCAATTTGCCGCCAACGTTTGGAATAGGTCAGCGTTAGGATTTATGAAACTAGTGATTTAAATCAAGATTTCCCAACAATTCGAATCTTTGCAAACCATGAACATTTAAGATAAAGTCTGCATACTTTATTATTTCTTTGTAATAGAGATATAAATATACATATGCAAATTTATTCAAGGTTAATGAACTATTGGTTTTAGTGTAAGGAATTTATGTATATGGGGAGTGATAAGTTCGTTCTAAAAATTAAGGTTCAACATCCTTTTACGCCAAAGAAAAAAAAGTTATTTGGGACTTTGTTATTGTAAATGTATTATATGCTAGAATAGCAGCTTTAGAACAATTTAATTAGAATAAAATATGCTGTGCGCATGGTATATGATAACAGAGCACCTAATTGGTCGATAGATGTATGGGTATGTTTGAATTAATAAAACTACTACTAAAATATTTGTAAACGTTTACTTGCAACTACCTAACTGTAGAACCCTGCCATACCATCTGATTAGGTAATACTATTATTTTTATAAGTGTTTGTGTATACTAGCCTTGTAGAATTGTAAAGCAATTGTATAATCATGTCATTGAATGTATGGGACATTTTCAATAATGCAGAAAAAAATGTCTATGATAGAAAATAGTATATGATTAAATGTTCACCAGTTTCAGCAGTGAGTAATGAACATTGCTGTGATATTATAACTGTTGTGAATGTTATTCTCGTGATAGTAAAAAGAATATGCGGAAAGGTCACAATTTCGATTAAGAAAATCAGAAGTAAATTATACCAAGAGCATGCCTACATTGGAAAAAGCAACATAGGTACAATCAAATTATACATTCTAGAGGGGATCCTACAAAGCATTGTTAGTTCTAGATCGTGTTCGTATCTTTATTTACCACCATATTCTAAATCCGCGGTTGTCAATAACATGCACTTTACTCCAGTTAGAAGTAAATTATTTTTTATTGGTATTCGATTGCCTTTCCTACTTTTAGATCATGTTCAATAATAATTTGATTTCGAATAATGCAACGATTCACGCATCATTAATAAGGGATAAGTTCATTTCCTCAAATAAAACTAAAACAAGCACACTCGAATTAAAAAAACTCTAATCACTTACATTTTACCGCTAAAACGCCCACACAAACAACAAATACAATTGAAAAGACGCACCAAATAAGAGAAACCGAGAACCAAAAACAAAACTCGAAACAAATTTCTGTTTTTCTGTCAGCTGCAAGACGACGCCATGTCAACGGGCAGCTGCGTCGCGACGAAAAATAATCAATAACAAACGAAAGTGAGACGCGTTGCCTGGCGACCGCATATACCCCTATCTCACGCGATCTATCTCTATCTGTCTAGGCAGGACGGTCATAACGCTCACCTTGTCTTCGGCTTCTTCCGCTCTTCCTTCCGCTTCTAACACCCGTTGTTCAAGCTCGGAAAGCTGCAACAAAAAAAACGCCTCAGTATTTTCAGTAAACGAATAACATATATTGAAGTAATAGAGCACATTGGTCATTAATATCTAAATAATACACTAAAATAATTAGTAGGAGTTGTGTTCTCTGCCATAGAATATGCAAGTAGCGCCATCTATATTGGCGCCACTGTAAATTTTATTTTGTTCGTAAAATCATCGCTAGAGGGCTCTAGCAATCGACACGGTGGGTTGCATATACTGCAGGCTCAATTTGGATTAGCAAAGCTCATTTTTCGGCAATGCTGTCAGTTCGTTATGGAGTCATTATGTACAGTGTATTTCCTAAAATGAATTAGTAGAACTAAAAAAACTATTAAAAATAAGATTGATAACTGAAAAAATAATGCACCTTTCATCAGAGATTATCAACAAAACTATTTCAAAAGACATGAAGAGCTATATTTTATTTATAAGAGAAACGATGTAATATAATTTTATCAATTTTCAAGATATCTATATAAAGATATAGTTTCCTATGTATCATAGCTATTAATATAATAAGAATATTATCCGATTCATAATATCCGAGGACATTTGCCAAGCGACGAGGCGTTGCCGAGTCACCAGCACAACGTCCGAGCTGCCGATATGTTATCCGTGGCATGATATAATGAGTTGATGACAGACAGCCGAAGAACAATGTGACAGCGATATAGAAATACCGAACTAAAATCACTGTTAGACGTATTATGAGTACGTAACGAAGGTGTTACGAGTTCTACGTAACTAATGCTTTATGACCTACTAAATAATTGTCAATGGAAAATTCGCAATTGCAACCTTACTCGATGTTAATATTGCAAGTATTAACTGAACAACAGGTTATAAATATTGTCGGTAAAAAGTAAGTCACCAATGCTCTGCTTTCTTTTTACCTAAATATCTGTTAGTTTTATCAATTCCTGATTTGTTTATAATTACCTGGATCTTGACGATACAGAAGATATAAAAGGGTGCGAAGAGTATAAATATTTAGGCGTAACAAGAAGTACAGGTGAGAACGAAACAGTAACAAAAAGAGTAACAGAAGCAAGGAAAGTAATAACAACACGGGGACGAAAATTCAACATCTACAATACAATGGTAATGAGTAAGGTAATTCTGAGACCTGAAGAACAACTGAAGGAAACAAGAAAAGAATAGAAGCTATCGAAATGGACGAGTTGAGAAGATCAGCTAGTATCGAGAATGCACAGTTATGAAAGATATTGAAAGGAAACAATTAATTTGGTACGGACACGTTCAACGAATGAGACAAACACGAATGCCAAAATAAACGATAGAGTGGACATCAAACCTGAACAAGAAACGAGGACGACCGAAGAAAAACTGGATGGAAGGAATCAGAAAAGCTATGAGCGATCGAAACATACAAAAGATCCATCGGACAACGTCGTCCCATATGTGTAAATAATTATATATAGCAAAGGCCAGCAACTTTCAAGACCTGTTGATGGCCCTTCAGCGCCTGTTAACAACCCTTGAAGGCTCGTTGGGAATGGCATAGTGTGGTCTGGGATTGTTTGCCTTTCGGTAGTCTAGGGCTTTAACGTCGCAAGGCGCTACTAGTCGACCGTCTATTATTAACCCAGAATTTGATTTTCAGGTACTCATTTTTACAGCCTGATTCGAACAGTGGCCAAAAAGATTTTATTGGCGCGGCCGGGGATCGAACCCGCAACCTCAGTTTAGTAGTCTGGTAACCAACCAACTAGATTGCTGTAGCACTGTAAATAATAAAATAGTAAATTTGAAGTTGCTAATTTAAAATTTTGTTTAAAACATTTTTCTCTCAAAACTAATTATTTTGAAGATGCTCCGCTTTACATAGATCCTGGGTATACATACTTTTACGTTTTAAGTTTTCAAAATGAATGCGACAAGTGCATATTTTGGAACAAATGAAGTATTACACAAAAAAAAAGATTTTTAGTTTTTAATTGTTAGTGAAGTGTTTTACGAAATCATCCAACATTTAAACTATTTAATCATTTTCATTATTATATATCGATTCACACGAAGCAAGCAACACATTAAATTATTTATAATTCTGATGCACGCAAGAAACTGTGCGAACAATGGGTTACTTGCTACCTTAAACTGCAATTGAAGACAATAAATTATTTAGTTTAAAGGACAAATGTTCATGCCATAGGCAATTAATAGAAACATGTCAGCAACCTTTACGACCTCACGATATTACTACTCACACTTTAACAGTAGTTAAATTGCTATATTAAAGGTAATGTTGTAGATTATGTTCATATGCTTATTAGCGATGTTGATCAATATCTATTTTTATAGTGCTAAACATATTATGCATCTGCTTCAAAAATTATTTTCTTTTACTTAATTATTTCTTAGTTCTTAGTTATCCGGATTATTTTTGTTTATTGCATAAAATTGCTATTCTAACAAAGTTTTCTTTGGTTTACCTTTATAGTTGGAAACGAGCAATAACAATTTCTGTTACTAAATTGGTAACGGAATTTTTATTTCTGAACGAAACACACATTAGTTTTTGGGCAATTTAATCCAACCATTAGTCGTCATTAGTTAACAAAAATGCGGACATGTGATATATCGGCACGACAGAAATGCTAATAAGTTGTCTCTGTTCACCAGGTGCTGCTGACGTTTGCATGTATTCATTCCATTGCTGGGGAAATGAAATGGGACGGGGGATATAAAAGGTAGGACACCTGCTACTATACTACACACAGAAACATTTTGTAAATTAAAAGAGAGAAAGCTGTAGGTTGATGATGCTGTAAAGGGGTCACTTTTTGTACAGAGCAGGAGTTGATGTAGATAAGAGTGGATAGGATACAGTTACTCACGTATTGAATCAAGTGTAAGTATGGATTATTATATAATTTACAACAAAAATAACACAACGAAGAAAAAACAAATTAATCCGAACAAATAGATCTGAGCGGGGTATGACTATGCACACTTACATCACTAATTCGGCTAAAGAACTACAAGATGGTTTAACGAAATGGGGTAGAAATTTAAGAGGGTTCGTTTACCAAGATCAAAGTGACTCCAAGCATAGAGACACATGCAAAATAAATTAAAATTATTGCTGTCTATGAAGGAACTATGACAAAATTATGGTTTGTTGAAATTGAATGAAATTGATTTATAATTAGAAATAGTAAATTAAATTAAAAAATAAAAGCATGTAGTTATATGAAAGTAAGACAAATAGCTATTTACTTACAAACTTACTACTTACTGTCAATGTCAGATTTAAATGAAACATAAGAACAAAACCATTTTCTGTTTCTACCCAATCGCTAGATTTCGGGGTACAGCCCTCCTTAAAGATTTGAATGATTTGTAATTTTTTTGTAAATATCTCGGAAACTATAACAGATTTCTTGTTTTTTACAGAATATAATTTGAACTATATTACATAGGCCCAAAGATTACGTGAA
Organism: Osmoderma eremita; assembly: GCA_031763485.1. Lineage (NCBI taxonomy): Eukaryota > Metazoa > Arthropoda > Insecta > Coleoptera > Scarabaeidae > Osmoderma > Osmoderma eremita. Next base: position 358,361 of record JARFOC010000051.1, read on the forward strand.
TTATATTCCGAAAAAATTAATAATATGGGGTACCCCGTACCCCATACCCCCATTTTTTTGATTTCTTTTATTTTTATTTTTCACAGATAAAGTCGGTTGTATGTAGAAAACGTATTAGCAAATTTAGAGTTAAAGATAATTATGATGATTTATAAAAGTTATGAGAAAACTACAATAAGATATTACTTATCATTGAATGTGGGTATTAATATATGGATATTTATCTAGAAATTATTTATTATTTCGATGACGTTTCCAAGAAGTATTGTAATATAATCTGATGGGTACATCGCATATCGATTAATCAAAAGTACAAGTGACCTGTCACGTACGCCATTATCGTAATGCGTATATAAGGTGGCCGCTTCAAATTATATAACAGAAGCATTTTTTTCGTGCAGTGTAAATTTGCAGTTTAGCATAATGGCAGCGATTAATATAGCTAATGTGTTGAACTTGTTACTTGCAACGTTTCAAGTAGGTAACATCGCAATCATTTCTTTGACGCCTGAAGAGCTTGAGTTGCATGATGCGTCGAAGGATATCATAGTAAGTGCTCAACAAGAAAGTATGTTCTCTTTTGAATATGTAACAAGATTGGAGTTTGAACCATTAGAAGAACCACATAAAGCGCAATTTTTGGAAGATGTAGCAGAAGATGAGGAAGACAATTATGAAGATATTGCATGTGTTTCATTTAAACCTGAATTTGACAGTTGCCGGTGTTCCCTTGTTAGTGATCGAAGTATGTATGGCTTATGTAGGTATGTATGTAATTTGCTTTCCAAGTGAGTATTGCGCTTTAGAAAATACGAAAGGGTACGAAAGTTTTTTCTCTTGGTTTATTACTCCCCAAAAGAAGAAAACTCAAGCCTTTTTCTCGTATTTTCCATAGAGGAATTGTAAAATTTTTTGAATTACTAACACACTTGGTTTATATTGTTGTAACTTTTTGTCGTTTCAATATTTTGTTAATTTTTCGACCTCATATTATCATTTAATTACCAACCGCTTACTAATGCCCAAAATAAATTTGTTATCGAAAGCTGAAGTAAAATGGTATTTATCAGGTTAATATACAGCATTAAAAGGGAACATTATCACATAGCAGTTATCGCTATATCTAGGTGCTTTACGGTTATAGCAACCATCCATTTTTTTGTAATGCGCTGTGAAGCGAGCCAACAATAAAAAATATTCAAAGGCGGTTTTAAAAATCTGTTACTATCTTATTATTACAGAATCTTAGGCATTTATCAATCGCTTTAATGTAGACATGTGCACGTGTTTCGTCCTAAATTTTACCCAATATTAATGTTAATTTTAACTCTTAAAAATATCATATTTTAAAGTAAGATTTCACCACCCTAACCTTACCGCATACTTCATTCATATTCCTATTTTGTGAAACCATTTATTGCATCTATCTTTTTTTTCCACAGAACTAATTATTAAAGTTATTGATGCGGTTTCTGCATATGATCACCTTCCATATCTCTTGTTAATGTACATTTTTCTTAATCCGCGAAAGAATTGCAAGGACTGTGGGCTGGTATCACTAATACACAGTATCGGGAAATCCACACCACACAAATTGATTTAATAAAATTCGGGACATATGTTTCAAGAGCACGTCGGCTCTCATTGTCAATCAATTCCCGAATTTCTTAATGGCAATAATTCCAATTGGTAGAATTAAACCGCCTGTCAAGTAATGGAACAGCCTTTATTATAGACGCGTTAATTAAAAACGAATCCACTACTACTCATCTGAAACCCCTCATCTGCACGTCCGCTGCAGCATGCAGCTCGTTTATATTTTCATCACGGATTTCATCATTTTGCCGTATCGAAAACACTGATGATATTTCACATGTATGCACATACATATGTATGTTTGTGTGGCGAGAAATTCGACTTCAGTATCATACGTCTGTCGCAAAACCCGTATTCCAAACATTTGTAGCAATTGACATGTCCTATATCATGCGAATCCCCCGATGGATTCTGGAGGGCATGTTCGTTATTTATGATGCCCGTGCGAATACCGCAGAAAATACATTCATACGTGTCACCGCTAAAAAAAACATAAATAGAGATGCGAGAGAAAAAATCGGACGGTTTTGTATTGTTAGGGGTACACATATGTATATATGTTTCTGAAACTTCTCTCATAGTGCACGGGAATTTGGAAATTTTTAAAAGTAATAAATTGCCCTACATATGGTATCTACATAGCCGTATGTAACATGGAGCGCTTACTTGATATACTTTTTTACTACATATTATTAAAATTCTGTCATAATTGGCTCATGTTCAATAATGTATTCTAAATGTAAGTTAAAAGTTAACATATCAAACATCTAAGCGTGAAGTTATTATTATAATACTAGAATACAACAATAATTATATTGATATATGTAACATGAGAGAGAACAAAAAAAAACAGACATTTCTACATTATCAAGATTCAGTTTACAAAATTTAAGAAACGATTTCTTTCTTTCATGCAACAATTCAATAACATTTTTTAAGGAACAACAGAAAAATCGTAATAGTTCTGAAAAGAAAATTTAACTGATTTATCGCTTCTTGGGAAAATTGCAAAATTTTTTTTTGATTTGTAAGGACAGCGTCTTACTACAATTCACCCTATCTAACATTTTTGAAAAAATTGTGTTGAATGTATTTATACTTATCTAACAAAAGATAATATACTTCATCCTGCATCGACGCAAACCGTGTTATTCTTGTTTCTGACCAGGGTCTACAACGACTTGGATAATGGTGAGAGAGGTATGAGCCCTTTTATGGTTTTGTCAAAAGGTTTTGGCATGGTCAACCATGATTTGCTGTTAAATACATTGCAGTCATATGGAATACCAGACATTATATGGAACTGGCTCGCGTCACACTTGTCTGAAAGGAAGCAGGTGGTGCTAGTCAATAACAACATTTCTTTAGAACATTCGGTACTATCTGGAGTGCCGTAAGGATCAATACTAGGACCACTACTCTTCCTGTTATTCATCAACGATCTGCCGGGTTGCAATCTTATAATGTATGCGGATGACAATGCTTGCGTTGATGCAGGCGTCAATATGAATGATTTAACAACACATATCAAGAACATAAACACAAGCTGCTAATGATGTGATAGTGAATACAGATAAGACGATATCTATCAGTTTTACACCAAGGAGAAAGGAGATCGAGCGCAGTCAACTGCTTAGAATTGACAAGTGATCAATTCAACAAATTTGATCCACAAAATTCCTAGGCTTACATATAGATAACGGATCTTGGTTGGGAAACGCATATTGATGCATTAAACTAGCACATACACTCCATATAATTTTTTGTATAAGGGACTAATCGGAATGTCATTAAGACCTATTATTACACTTGCTTCGAGTCTCGTATTAAATTCGGCCTTATTTTTTGGGGGTGTACCTAGTTCGCAAAGTGTCAGAGCATTTCGTTTGCAAAAGTGCTGTGACGATTATATCAAATGTGTCACGCCGCCACTCTTGCCCCAGTTTATTTATAAGTCTAGGAATCTGGCCACTACCAACATTATATATGCAGGGTGTTTACGGTCTTGTGATTATATTTTCAAGGGGTGATTAAACATCTTAAAATAAGGTCATTAACGTAAAACTATCTTAACAAAGTTGCATAATAAGAGAGAACTTGGTGGTACTTGAAATCATATGTGCATTCAAAAATCCACAAACCGGAACGGTTTTTTCTAGTGCAGTACTGAATGGTGAAATATGATTGTACCTATTAACTTGAGGTGCAAAATGAAGATGCTTCATGGCATAAAATTTCTTTTCTCAAACCACTAATAAAAAAGACTTAATCCTTGTAAAAAATGAGGTATAAAGTAAAAAGGCTATTTAACAGAAATATCTCTTATCAGGCAAATAAAATGATAAGTTTCTGAAAAGAATAAAACGAGATATTTCTCTCTATAGCCTTGACGCAATCGGATAGTTTCATCAGTTGCGAAATAGCGACCCCTCATAACTCGACTCCTAGGACCAGCACGATGTTGTAATCACGTACACGCATGATCAGCTCACCGATCGCGAGATTCATCATATAATGAACAGAATGGAAAAACCGGAAGTGCGTCAAATCGAAATCGGATAGTTTCGTCATTTGCGAAAAAGCGACCCCTCGTAGCTCGACTCCTAGGACCAGCACGATGTTGTAATCACGTACACGCATGATCAGCTGACCGATCGCGAGATTCATCATATAATGAACAGAATGGAAAAACCGGAAGTGCGTCAAATCGAAATCGGATAGTTTCGTCATTTGCGAAATAGCGACCCCTCGTAGCTCGACTCCTAGGACCAGCACGATGTTGTAATCGCGTGCACGCATGATCAGCTCACCGCTCGCGAGATTCATCATATAATGAACAGAACCGAAGAACCGGAAGTGCGTCAGAAACTAATAAAAACATTGCCCTGAAACTAATAAAAACACGGTCCGATAAAAACACAACCCTAATCGATCTATCAGACATACATATTGAATACAACGTGCGACATATTACGTTTAAAATAATCCGTTTAATGAAATCCTATTTGCAATTGCATACTTCTGTGTGTTCCATAATTACAAAATGCAGTATGTATGTATGTAGATGCTACCGGCATCTACATGTAATTGAAAATAATCTTTCATTTAATAATCTAAACATTTCACTAGTTGGTTCATAATTTGTGTCGACATAAATATGCCGACGTTCATATGCTACATAAATAGCAAGCATACATAGTTGCATGTACGCCTAAACACTAGTTCCATTAACGTGTACACCAGCTTTACCAACAGGAGATAAAATGCACGGTTTCCATTACATTTTCAAACCCAAAAACAAATAAACCTACACGTGCTGCCACTGCACCCTGCATATTCCTATTGTTCCAAATCGTATCTATGTTCACATACATACATATAAGCGTCTAACGAAAAACGTTGTAGGTTATTCTTCGTATACGTTTTATTGAACATAAATGCTATTTATGTTTAATTAATGAACATTACGGAGAGTATTTGTAATTTTGCTTCCCCAACAGTAGTACAGTGTGCAAATTTACAAGTTGTTTTTAGCAAATATCGGATTCGATATTCCCAGCTGTTTATTAACACCCGGTTTATTTGTCCTTGGCGTTCGGTTTAATTTGCAAACAGCATCCCGAAGATACAATGCCAGGCATCAATACGATCTCATTTCACAAAGTGGGGTGCCGACAAATACAATTTCCTTTGATAGAATTTAATTTAACTGGAGTCACTTAAATTTTTAAGTTTATAAATTAATTACTTCTTTGATTAGATCGCGCCAAGCTGAAGAGCGCTAATGGATTTGAATTTTGAGGAGGCGCTCAGATGTTCCGTTCGTTTCTTGGTCCTCTCCGAAAAGATTATCTGCCGACTCACTCCACCTGTCGCCGACGATGAGCTTACGTTTTCCTCACGATATTACCGAAAAGAAGACTCCCACAACGGGATGCTGTCTGTAGTGTACGCCATCGCTCGCATTTCATTAAAAGACATTAAATTTGAATTACAAAAGAAAATGCCTTCCAGGCTGCTGGCGTATCAACAGAATTAAAATTAAATTGTCTGGATAGGCAATTCCCATTATAATTTTGTTTCTGATATAAACATTTATGATGTAAATAATTGGATACATTTATTGATTTATTCTATATAATTTCCATGAATGAGTTTACGATAGAGTAAATAGTTACACAAAATATGTAGTTATTTTCCTGAAATTTTGATTTACTGAATAACCCTGCAATTATGGTAACCGGTTCGGACGTGGTGTATGTCCGGATAACTGGCAGAGATACACATATACACATTAATATAGAGATATTAATACTAAAAATTGTGAGATGATTTTTGGCATTTTCAAAACAAAATAACGTCCGGAGCTACCCCAGCCTCAATCTACAAAAATTAGTTTAAGTATTAGTTAGAATGTGATTCACTCCCTAATCGTTGATAATTGCAGTAATATTAGAGATTGAATAAACCTGTCTGAACCCACCCCACTCTACGGTTTATACAGTGAGCACGTAAAGGTTGGAATAAATTCATTTAAAATTCAGGTGTGTTTTTTTCTCGAAGAAACGCTCGGACCCGTCGATTTTTGATTTTAGTTGCCGTTTTTCTGATGGTTATTTCATGTATACAGGTGATCCAAAAACATCTTATGACAGCTCACTTATTTATACCGACAATGGCAGAAAATACAAAAAAAAAGAATTTGGTTACAAAAAGAGTGAAAAGTGATTCATGGAATATTCAATTCAACTGCTACACTTTTCACTGATCTTCCACTGTTCACTAACTCAAATGCCCTTTTGAGAGTTTACTCACTCCATTTACCCTTATGTGCTATTCTTTTTCTCGAACTCACCATCTAAAATAGAGTGAGAATAATTTTTTTTGGTGCATACAAAACCATTCAACATATAATTGACTCGGGAAAATACCAACACTGTGTTAGGAAGTCGGTATAAACCCTATAGGGTAACCCATCGTTTAAAAACTAACAACAACTACATTAAAATATGTGTTAGAAATTAAAGAAAAGGAGGCAAAGGGCCTGCTTTGCTTCCCTGTCAGCAGTAACTACCTCTATGCGTCATACGATGGCGCCACAAGAGCAGTGAATTTATGCGCAACGTTGCCAACAATTTCTATGATTTTTTTATCTATTTATATTAATGCATCTATGGTATATCAGTAACATCGTATCGTACTCGGAATACGTTGTTATGGTGCAAATTCAAGCTTCAACTAGAAACAAGATGCTCCAAATTAATAAATTATATACGTATGCTCGTGATACGTATACGTAGGAGCCGCTCACTGGTAATGGGTTATCTAATACCCAATGCAAAGAAGCAGTTTTCGGAGCAAGATCTTTATAGCGTTTTACTGCACTCTATAAATCTCGATCTTCGATGTTTCGCATCGTGATAGAACATTGTGTACTCGACGAATGTCTATTTGTTTACTACGTCCTTTGCAATTCAGTAGATGCTACAAACTGCTATCGGTGGATAGCAGCTACAAAATAGGTGCTTCGGTCGTAGTAACCCATCACTACTGTTTACTGTCATGGTATTAAATTAAATCCTTAATGAAGAAAATACAGAATGGGTATTTGGTGGAGGCGCTGGTGATGTAAAATACTAGGGATGCTAAGGGTGACCACTTAGTTGCCAAAATACGTATCTGGAGTTCTTCGCTAATCAAGGTGGTGAGGGTATTTTTTTTATTATAATAATAATTAGCATTGAATGAATGTCTACGTGTCAATGATGTAAATAACATTTATTTTGTTTTTACTGCTGCTATATATGTATATGTCAATTGAATATAAACAGTATTTCACATCACCAGCACCTCCACCAATATGCATTCTATATTTTCTTTATTAAGGATTTAATTTAATATCATGACAGTAAACGGTCCTGCTCCAGAAATCATTATTAGGATTTAATTACCATGTACCACCACCGTATCCTATTATTTTATAAATATTTAGTATCTAATTGAAATGCTTACTTGTTCTTTGGCAATTAATTAGAATAGTTATAGTAGAATAGAAACTTAATGATACTAGTGAAAGTACAATAATAAAATTAGGCAAGGAACATGTTAACACCATCGAAAAGTAATATAAACTAAATTAAAGCGACAACATTTATCCGAAATGTAAGGAATTCGGAATAAGAGGAAAAGTTATGCAGTGAGGTTTTCGATTTATTCCCGTTTTTCCGGTTAAAAAAAGAGATAAGGGAACACAGCAGATGGTCAATAAGTTTAAACTGTTACATTGGAAATTGTCGCTTAACATCGTCTTCGAATGCAAAGCGTAATTGAAAAAATAACGGAATAAAAATGTTTATGGTAGAGAGCACGAGCTGAAATTCTAATTTAAACGTTGTAATGACAAAACTTTTCGTCCCTTTTAAAATTCTCTTCTGAGAGTGAAGTAACCTGATAAGAAAATGACTGCGTAAACAGTGCTCTAGCAAGTTGAGGGAGTTTAGTTATTACATTTTTATGGCGCCGAGTGACATTTCGGCACATTTCGTTTATCTTGCCCGAAGAGACACTGGCGAAAGCGTACTTAAACTCAAATTTATACGTACATAAATCGTAAAACTTATTATCGTAAATTTTAAATTTAACACTATGGTGTAACCGCGACAATCAGTATTTTTACTATGATATCTAATGAGGAAAGTCTCTTCCTAGTATTTAGATAATAAAATAACAATAAAATGATTTTTGTAAAACCATTTGTATTAACATGCACAAATTTAAGAACTTAATAAGTAGATGTACGTACCATCTTTTTCAAATTAAATGCAAATCGAAACTCGGCAAATCTTTGATCGTTTATGCAACTTAAAGTACATGTCCATATAGATCGATCATAAACGATCGAAGATTTGTGGAAAACACGAAAAATACCGAGGGACTGAACTGTAGCTACATTATTGCCAATCGTTAAGAAAGGTGATGTTAAAAAATGTCAAAATTATAGAGGAATTTCAATGTTATGTGTAGTCAGTAAGGTATATGAATTGATCCTAGAAGAGAGCTGAGAGAAGAAGTAGAACAAACAATCGATGATAATCAGTGTGGTTTCAGACCGGAGCGAGGAACAGCGGATTTGATTTTTAGTCTGCGGCAACTATCGGAGAAGACGATTGCTCACAATTAAAAGTTGTACCTGGCCCTTGTTGACCTAAACAAAGCTTTAGACAGTGTCCCAAGAAATAAAATATGGCAAATACTAGATAAAAGGGGAGTAGATGTAGTGTTACAGAGAGCCATAAGAAGCTTTTATGAAACCACTAGATATGTGGTAAGAAGAATTTATTACAACTATCCACTTTTGTTTATCTTGGTAATGGATGAGATATATAAGTCTTGTGAAGATAAACCGAAAAATACAAGAATAGGTACCTATAAGTTACAGCAAGTTTAGTCATTGTTGCAAAGTCGGATGAAGACCATAAATATAATATGAAGGTATGGAATGAAGATTTCAGGATGCATGGAATGAACATTAATATTGAAAAAACGGAAGTGATGGTATTGGGAGGAGATGAACAAATAGCGGTCGAACTAAATAACAAAAACCTGAGTCAAGTAATGAGCTTCAAATACCAGGCTCAATTATAAACGAAAAAAGGAAAACTTGAAAATGAAATTGATAATAGGATTGCAAGCGCCAATAGGATGTATTATGCATTGAACAAAAGTTTCACCCGGAAAAAAGAAATATCAAATACAAAGAAAGCAAGAATATTTCAAACTGTGTACGTGCCAGTGCTTACCTACGGTTGTGAACCTTGGACATTGAGTGATAGGGATAAATCCAGATTACAAGCAAGTGAGATGCACCGTTTAAGAGCTGCGCTGGGTGTAAGTAGAAAAGACCGCATTAAAAACAACGTGATTCGTGAACGAATGGACACCAAACCACTATTACAAACAATAGAGACGCCAGCTGATGTGGTTCGTGGACGTCACGAGAATGAGCGACACCAGAAAAGTTAAAGTTAAAGAAGGCGAGAGTAGACACGAGGAAGAAGAGAGGAAGAAGAGAGGAAGTCCGGGCAGGAGCTGGAACGGAGAGATTGCTAAATCCCTACAACAAAAACACATTGGTTGGAGACAAGCCGAGAAGCTTACCCAAGATCGCCGAGCATGGAGAATCCTTTGCAGCGACCCCTCGACGCAGTGAGGTACAAGAGGAACTGTTTATGGTGATGATGATAATTTAATTTGAAAGAGATGGGGCATACACACAGACACAAAGACATTTGTTTTTCCAAAATCGCTTACGCGCATCAACTTTTGATCAAATGCGCACAATATTTGGAGAACAAATGGTCTTTATATCTTCAGCCACAGGCATGCCAACCCCAAAATTTCTTAAACTGCACAGAGGGTTGAGTAATACCTCATTGCAATTGCATAATGCAATTTGCAATACAAGCGCTTAGAACAAGAGCCGACGATCGAAGAAACAAATCCAGGAAATCTCTCATAACATGTAAATCAAAGTGTACTTAGTCTTTAAGCACATACGCAATATATTGTCAATTTACGTTGATATTATTGACATATTTAACTAAATTAAGTGGAGCAAGTTTTCTTCGTTTTTAAAACGCTCAGAAAACTAGCTTTCAATAGGTAGTATCAAAAAATTAAGTATATAAAAATATATTTAAAAAATATATAAATATACCTTTGAGATCACACAACACGTCTGATT
>JARFOC010000051.1:368799-389374 GCA_031763485.1 Osmoderma eremita
TCGGATTGGCTTGGTATGGTGATAACCGATCGAGGATCTACTGTGTTGGCAGGGAATATGGTCCGGCCAGCTAGTTATAATATACTAAAAGGCATCCTATGGTCGGGCGTACCTACGAAACTCCAAAACTTATCCTTCCACTATCAGCCGGGGGTTGCTTTTTTCGGAGCGGGAGTATTTTTCCCAGATTACTGGAATTTTTCCAACATATACGAGTACTTATTTTAATTAACGTATTTGCAGATTAGATATGACGAAATGTCAGTTTGAATTATTTGATACGCGAGAAAGTGAGATTTCTTCGTTGGGCGATAATTTGAAATCTTTCAAGCTATTTAAACCCCGGATCTTACGTTAGAGAAGCCCGTGATGTAAATATAATATCAAAAATCCAAACCGTCTCATTGGAATCTACTGTTACAGGAAAGCATCGCTTTAATTGTGTTATAGTCCTTATGCCATCCCTCGAGAAAGCGAGAAAAAGAGATAGATTGTCGACGCCCATGCAACTTATTTCTTTTTACGACACTCGAGGCCAATAAAACCATTCACTTGATTTTTTTTCTCTAATTCAAATTGTAATAGCTCAATGGCACAAATTTTGAACATGTGTACTAAATCAAAAGGTATAAGGAATAATTAAAATATGTATTGCTCCAGTACTGCATATGTTGGCGCTTACTGTATTTCATGTATTTCATATGTGAGATGGAAGAGGAATAAAGTAGTGACCGCAGTTAGAACATTCGACAGCATCGAGGAGATAACATGGATGGGTATGTGTCGTGAGCATAAAAGAAAGGTCAATGTGACACAGCCCCAGATCTTCGCCAGTTATAGCAAAGGAATGGGTGGCGTTGATCGAAATGAGCAATTTGTGGCTTCGTATCGAACAGAAATGAGACAAAGGAAATGGTATTGGCCTATTTTTATCTACTTATTCGATGTATCAGTGGTAAATGGATGACTGCTTATGAGGAAATTCATTCCAAATGATGAAAGAGCGGACAATCTGTTAGTATTTCGTAGATACATAGCGCTACATTTATTGACATCATTTGGCATCGCTTCCTTGAGGAGAAAAAGAATTTCTATTCCATCAGATAATATTCCATTTGATGGTATGAACCACTGGCCAGAATTTAGTACAACTGACAAACACTGTAGATACTGTAAATCTAAAACAAATTTTATTTGCACAAAGTGTATATATGACAGTTAAGACGCTAATTATATTAAACTAGCGACCTCCAGTGACGCCGAAACAATAATCAAACGCTCTTTGCAAAGTGGCCTCCGTGTATCGGAGTTCACTTTGTCGCGGAGCCCACTTTTACCGCGATTTTAACATGGGAGGATCCCAATGTGTACCGTATATTTGTATGTGTTGTATGTTCTTCCTCCTTTAATAATAATAATAATATATTTGCCCAACAAAAACCCATTAACAGGACAATAAATACAGTAAAAATACAATAGTACTTTACAGTGTAAATGAAGCATGAATACAAAAGAAATGTATATTTAAATATTTGAAGAACAAGACAATTAAGAAATATAACCTTATACAAAATCTTACACTTAAATATCGTCAAACATGGCGTTAGCATCAACCGCCATATGGGAAAGCGGCGCTCGCTTCAATAAATTGGATTTAGCAATAGGTACACGAAAACTCTCGAAACGCCTACTACTGTGAACTGGGACGGCAAAGTTAATTTGCGAGAGTAGGAACTGTGAATCCACTCTATTTAGCACCAGGCTAACAAGAAATCTGCCACCGGAAGCAGCTCTTCGGCTTTGTAGAGAGTCAAAAGTATGCCTAGTAGGTAAAACCTCATAATTTGTGCCACGTGGTGGATAAATCTGGTCAATCCTGTATGACAGGAACTTCAAAAATCTTTTTGAATTCTCTCTAAGGCAAACTCCTGATAGTGGTAATAAAGGTACCAAATAATTGAAGCGTACTCCAACTTATTACGAACAAGAGTAAAAAATAAGATCTTCATAACGTTAAGATCAAAAAATGATTAGCAAGGACGTATTAAAAACCCCAAAACCTTAGAAGAATTATTAGCAATTTCAGTTATATGATCACTAAAAACCAATTGAGAACTAAAAAGTACTCACAGATCGCGGATACTTGACCGTCTAGAGATTGGTTTTTGAGTAACAGAATCGGTATACGATACAAGAGTGATAGATTTAGTATAAGATATAACAGCGCATTTGTCTGTATTTAGATGAAGCCCATTATCTTCACACCAGGAATTTATAATGTGGATGTTCCTCTGAAGTACGACGCAATCAGATATAGTGGATATCTTGGAATAAATTTTTAGGTCATCCGCATAAGCTGCAACTCTACATTTCAGTCGAGATACCAGATCATTGAAGTACATGTTAAAAACAGGGGACCCAGGCGTGACTCTTGCGGAACACCAGAACATGCTATAAATGAATAAGAACTGAAACCGTAATAAGTACGTTAAATAACTAATATTTAACAAAAAAAAGACCTTTACTTTTACTTCCCATAAACCTCATACACTAATGGGTTAATACCCTTTTAAAAACTCGAAAATACACTTAGTGCTATAGTTGTTAAGTAGGTAGCTTCTATTTATCCTATGTAAGAATATTAATTATTATATCAACAACACATTAAAAATCCAATTTAACGTTGTATTAGATTGCGAATTTTGTTTTGTATATTTTTATTATTAAAATATCTTCTTTAGCAACAGAAGAGAAAATTTAAATTGTTCTAATTGCTAAAATAAAAAAAAGCAGATTTGAAATATATCACAATAAAATATGTCGAACACACAATGTTTATTAGAAGGGTGCTAAATATATTTAATCGCGACTGTAGATGTGTGTATGCACACGTAGCAAAGAGGGAGATGATTGACGTCATCTTTGACGCAAGTACTCGCTCCGAACAAGGTCGATTTCGACGAATAACGTATTTAAGTACGCAAACTACTATTTACTGTGCCTACGCGCACGTTACTACTCAATGTTAAAATGATATTTCATCGAACAAATTGAAGGGCACGAATGCGGTGCTATAACCATAGTTGCAACACATAATCGCAATAACTAAATCTTTAGTCACTGTCTCAAAGGTATATTACCAACAAAAAAACCAGTATTGTTTTTGCGTAAACAAATGAACTAATATCTGTTGCACCAAGTAATCTTTTGCAAATCACGTATGTACGTAAGCTACTTGTATAAATATAACAACTTGATAATAATTGGATCTAAAGATGATTATAACCGTGCCACGAAAATTGATTTCAAATGAAAACAGTTTCAGCGGTAAATAATGATATTTGTGAAAATTCAAAATATAGATATAAAGGATGAACACCAAATTTTATATTCGCAATTAATACATACATATTATGGTAAGAAGAAATATAAATTCAAAATGATTATATTAAAGTTTAATTAGTTAAGGAATTTCAAATTTGATATAGCAGTGATAATAGATTCTTAAGCATCTAGCAACATTTTTCCAATGTACTGTAATCGTGAGAATCTAAACTCAACTAGATATTTATTCGCACAAAATTATTAAAAATTTAATCAAAACTAGAAAATTAAATTATATTTTTATTAATGTAATTATTACTAAAATATCTTTTCTCGAATCAAATGAAAAATGTTAAAAATCGGTATACGTTTATCGACTTAGACGTATTCTCGTATTTCAACATTTGTTGGAATAGGTTAGGGAAATACAATACGTTGATTCAAATGTATGTGCGCACATTATCACCCAATTGAATTTCAAGAAAATATAGTAGATAATATGAACCGCCGTTTAAAAATTATAAAGATAACAAAATATGATATATTAACTAACTATTAACTAAATGGTGAAAGGTATATGTACCTATTAGTGTATTCATTTTGATTTCATTCATTCAGTTAGACTAGTTATAAGTACCAACATATCTGTATCCTCATAACAACATCCTGTCTTACAAATAATTTATAGTAGGTATGTACCTATGTATATAATGATTTTTAAATTTATGATTATAAATTGTTATTTTAATTATATGAACTTACCTCAGTCTTAGTGATCCGATGTCTAGCTAATTTGACAACAGCAAAATTGCCCTTGCCAATAGTCCTCTCAATATCGTAAAAACCTACACGAATTGCTGTTTTTGATATTCTTTCACGCTCACCCATTTTACTAGTCTAAATAAACACACTATAGAGATCCTCTAACGAATAAAATGTAGAAGATACAGAAATAAGATTGGAGGTTTCTGCATCATTGAAATTTCGAGCAGATTAGCTTTTAATTGCAGCGTGCCTGCACTCATCACAATTTGCGTTTTCTATCGACTTTTATAAAACATTATTGCCGCGTTCGATGTATTGCCGTAAAACATAATAGATTATATCTGTGATACGACTGGGATCTGCCCTCAGTCATCGTCGTCGCCGCGGCGACGCTCAGTGTATCGACGCCCGAATGCGCGTCCCTAAAGCGACTGTTCATTCGTCAGCTGTTAGCGAGTTCCACGTTCGTTATAAACTTGTGCTGCGCTGACGTCAAACAACGGCGATAAAGATGGTCGCCTATCACTCAAAAACCGTAAAAATTAGACCTTTATCGAACGACTCATAACAAATAGTACTATAAAATTTTAATAATCACAGTATAAGTCATTTAGAATATCAGATAAACAAATGGTCGGTTTAATTTGTAAGGACAAAGGAAATTTTACAGGAACCGCAAAAAAGCATGCCACTCGAGGAAATATTAAAATAATACAACTACTTATTTTTGCTTAATAACAATATCAATCGGAACAAATCATTTTTATTTCAATTGTGAAAAGTTCGAATTAAAAAAAAATTATTAAATTTAGGGGTTATGTGAATTACGAAGGTTTTGAGTTTATTTTCTTTTAGTTACGTTTATAAACCTAATCAATTGTAAACAGAGATAAGGGATAGTAGAGGATGGCAACTTAATAACGTGAAATGGCAATTGGGTTTTATGCTCTCTACCTTAAGAAAGTAAATTAAAATTAGAATTTGTGTCACTCCACTTACAATTTACTTCGCCCCCCGTGATTATAAAGCTACATTAGGAACAAAAAAGTATGACATTTTTTAAATGTTACAAGATGTAATTTTACTGTTTGGCGAGTACCTATAGCAAATATTAAAAAAAAAACACATTGAATTTAAGTCAATTATATTATCTATTGTGATGGGTTCATTATGTGTTGGAGTGGGGCACTTGGTCGAAGAATGCGTGATAGTCTTGCTAGGTGCACAAAGAAAAAAAATATTGAATTAAACAACTGTACAATGCGCATGTAAAGGTTGGAATAAATTCATTTAAAATTCGTTTTTTTAATGGAAGCACCTTTCTTATTTCATTTTTAAGTTCTACGTTAAATTCTGAACATATTTTATGTATCATATACCTGAATCCAACTGTTTCCGTTATGGAGACAGTATGCTGTCAGCAAGATCGTGATCGAAAGGTCGGTTTGTGGCATCAGAAGCTAAATGTATTACTGGCTGTTTAAGAAGACCACCATAAGCTTAGCTTCAGTATTGCTTTGGATTTAAAGGAAAATAAATGGCATCCTTACAAAGTCCAGTTGGTTCATGAACTAACTGAACATGACCGACGACTTGAATTTTGCGAGATTCTCATAAATTCGTGCAATAACGATCCATTGTTTTCAAAACGAATTGTTATTTCGGATGAGGCAACGTTTTGTCTCAATGACGATATTGGAAAACTGTCGATATTGGGATACTGAAAATCCCCCCTGAATAATGGAATGTCGTACCCAATATCCTCAAAAAGTTAATGCTTGGACCGGCATTGTTGAATGCAAGATTTTGAGGCTCTTTTTCTTCGATGGGAACTTAAACGGCGACAGATATTTCGAATTTTTAGAAGATGGCGTAGTATCATGTCTTGCCACTTTATACCCCGATGCAGATGATAATGACACACCAAACTATTTCTTATGGTATCAGCAAAATGGAGCTCCGGCCCATTACACTCGCCCCTGTGCGTAAGTACCCCAATACGGTTTTCCCTGAACGTTAGATTAGTCGACGGGATCCAATTGAGTGGCCTGCCAGATCTCCAGATTTGACCACTTTAGATTATTTCGTGTGGAAATATCTTGAGTGTAAGGTCTATGTTAACCGACTAAACAACGTCGAAGACTTAAAGAATAGGATAAGAGACGAAATGAGATTGATTGATTGGTTAACTGATTGGTTTATCCCTAATGCAGGGACAGGTCTTCTACATCCCTTAACACTGCCGCTTTAATGCCTTTTGTATTACTCTCCATTCGGTTATTTGCTGATTATCCGAACAGATCTATTCGCCTGACAAGGTTTACTAGCATATGCGGCAAATCCCTTTCCGGTATGCCCCGTAGTGCGTCTATTGCACTAAATAGTGCACTTCTTCGGTGGCTTAATGCATAGCATTCAAAAATAATGTGGGAGGCTTTTTCCTCCTCTTCATTGCATAATCTACACATAGGTTCCTCTCTAAAGACTCCCATTCTGTGTAGGTGCTTCCTTAGGTTGCCGTGTCCAGACAAGTCATTATTCTAATCCGCGTTCTGCTAAGTGACAGTATGTTAGCTGCCAAATGTTGTGATGATTTCCTCATCATCCCGAGAGCTGGCTCAGGTGCAATGGAGGTCGTTTCTGATCCCCTCCTTGCTAGCTGGTCCACCTAGTCATTGCCTGCAATCTTCACATGCCTCAACACTCTCTTGCACAGATATGTATTGCACAGATTTCAGTTTGGAGCACGGAGGCGTGCTTTCCAAGGGATATGCGCAGTCCTAGCTCCGGGTTCCCCCCGCATACCCATACCCCCGAACCTATGTGCTCGTTTTCGACCCGTCTGTGTGCCAGATTCTAGTCTGCTGCGATATTCCTTTCGGCCTTTCTCTCCATCCCTCCCAGTCTGTCATATCTTCGAAGGGTTTGTTACAGGAGAGTTTAAGAACCATTAAGTCGCGACTCATATAGAACAGGAGATTTTCAATAACCCATGTTATTTTGACATGTTTTGAGTTGTTCCCAGTCTTCCAATGAGACCATTCAGATTATTAGTTATAAAAATTATATGTTTGGATCAAATAAATAATATATACATATACAAGCTGATTCATTTTTGACCCTCACCATGGAGATCTCGTTTATTATTGGAGATACAGGGTAGGTTTAAATTTGGCGAAGTTGCTAAATTTTGTGTTTGCTATGAACCCGAAGAGAAAATAAACCTGTGACAAATGACGTTCGAGATTTTAAAAAAAAAACGAAAAAACCTCATTTTCTTCTTTTACCTCCAGCACTTCTATTCGGCCTTGCAGGGAAAAACTAAAAACACAAACACACATAAGGAAAAACGTGTTGTGTGATCTCAAAGGTACATTTATATATTTTTTAAATATATTTTTATATACTTAATTTTTTGAACGTACGTGCCATCTATTGGCAGAATTCTTCTTTTCTTGAATAGGTAGTATATTGCAGAAAATAATAGTCCAACACTACCTTCAAAATAGGTGAATAATCACTACTAAAAGTAGGACTACCAAAATTATAATTCCAATTATGATCCCAAAAACTGGCAAATCCCCTGAGGAAATATCATTCTATAAGAAGCCAATCAGCTTCCTACTCATCTAAAATTAGGAATTAAATAAGATCATCAATCAATCAATCTACTACCTAACTACCAGTTTGGTTTTCGAGAAAGCATGTCGGTGACACACCAACCAGGATAGTGAACCAAATAACTAAAAGCATCGAAGAAAAAAAATCCTGTAATAGACTGTTTCCAGGCGTTTCTCAAGCGTACCATGGATCTGACTGGAACATACAACACAATGAGTGCTGCATTAGCCGATGATGTAGCTATTGTCTCAATACAAGATGGTCCTATTACTTCTTCAGATAATGAATAGGATGTCCAAATAAAAACGAAAAAAACTAGACTTCAAACTTAGACAAATGTATGGGCAGGCAGTGTTAAGTAAAGTACGCAGAACAAAATTCTACTGTACAAAACAATACTGAATCTGGCTATACGGGATTTAACTTTGTGGATACGCCAAAACCTACAAGAATTAAAAAAAAAACCTACTGAAACACTACCCAAGATTGTAGACGCTTCATGGTTTATCATGTTACATCAAGGCCTGCAAATACCATTTGTAACAGACGAAATAAGAACAGCCTGTATTAAATATCAACATCGCCTTAAGGGAAACCATAATGAACTAAGAAAATCCATACAGAGTGGGACCAAATATCACAAAGGAAATTAAAACCAGGCCGAAAGAAGAGATTTCGGTGGATAAATTTACTCCAAACTCCTGGTGGTAAATTGCAAATTTCAATAAACGGTATAAAAAACTTTTAAGATATGTAAAATAGTAAAAATATCAAGAACTACCGACATTATTTTTGGGGCTCTATTTTTTGTTAGTTTTCATAATGAATGGATTATATAACTACATATCCTTAGTTTTGGTATTACAGTCACGAGGTTACAGAGTTCTTTCTTTGTTAAATTAAGACGAATGAAATTCTTTTTTTGAGTTCCAGATTCAAAAAGCCACAGCCCATATAATGTGCTCTTAGTTTTATTATATAGATTTCGGTTTCTAACAGTAGAAATACAAAATATGTTGTATTATACTTACATGATGAGATGAGGTAACATCAAATGATGTGAATAAAGCAACGTAACGAAATGGTCTCCTATCCGCAATTTTGGAAGTTCATAAGCATAAAGTATATGGAGATAAACAATGAAGTTATTGTTTTACATTCAAAGAAAATTTCAACGTATTAAGAATGCCCAATTAGCCTAGTTGTTTTGAAATAACAAAGATAAGTTAAATGAAATTGGGAATTAAATTAGTGCCTTTACGTTTATTTCCCTCCGTTATTAACTTGTTCGAATTCCTTAAATCTACGCCTCTATAGGAATTCCGAGTTTCGCAGCAATAATGGAAATCAGTCGGCATAAATAATTCGGAAGTTGTTCGCCTTTTATTATTAAATTTAATATTCACCGCGATTCTCTCGTATTTTAGGCAAAATAAATTATACGACCCCCCCAATTCACGTACCAGCATCTTTCGTCTCTCACCAACCGACTAATCTTTATGGTCTAATTTGGGTCGGCCGTTTCTGTTACATCGAACGTCCTTCGCCGTCGTCATCTGTTTGTTTCAACTTATTATTTTGCGTATTACTTCATTTTGGCAACGGCAAAAACAGCCGGAATTGAGTTAGTGTAGGCAGTTTTTCCGACGGCCAGTTTTACTCCCACCCTGAACGCGCTCGGTCAAGGGAAGCGGTTCGTGGAAACATTTACGAAACGAGAAAAAGTTACAGTAGCAGCCATTTCTGGCATAAAATATTAAACTGCGGTCTGGCCCCAGTGACGGTAAATTCGCCGAAAGGGGAACAGTTTAAATTCAATCATGTTACTGATGTTATACAAACACTGGGTTAAAAATAATTTTAAGCAGTACGGTATTTAGAACACGAGATATGTTTTATATTAAAATGCTCTGTCTCACATTTCACACTTTATATGTACTCGACTTAAAGCTACTTGCACATACACCTTATTTAGTATTTAGGAGAATTCTTTATAAGCTTCCATTTATAAAATTGCTTCAGAATTTGCATGACATATAGATATTGTAACTAATGTATAAAGTAGGATGTCGACGAGACGTTTACATTATTCTCAAAGTCAATATATGTAGTAGCTTCGCGGCAAAATGTCAAGGCTTAACATATCGAACGGCTCAGTGAAGCTTAGAAAGACAAAAGTGTAGCGTATTTCCAGCATTATTTGGCCGTAATATCTCGCTATACACCTTAAATAATATATGTAACAGAGACAGCTGCCGTTGTTTCTACAACTCCATGGAGAGTATAGCAAAATAGAATGTCAATATACCATATGCGAGGTGCTCTTAAGGGCAGCCGATGTTAAAAGAAGTGATCTTCTCCGACGTGATGTATGCAACCGCGAATATTTATGAAAATTGTTAATTGCGTATTTTACCTACAATAAATCTCTTTTCGCAAACCCCTTTAAAACTATAGGCATACAAGAATCAACAAGTTAAATGACTGCTTAAAATGTCAAGAATAACTCTATAAATTCGAGGATTGGTGTGACAACAACAAACTTTCAGAAAACATATATAGGATCCAATGATCTAATCCTATAATTTTCAGCTATTTGTACCTCTATTGGCGTATGGGTCAGCCATATTCTTCCCTATTTAGAAAATGTATTCTCTTACGTTGGAATGTTAGCGAGGATTTCTAAAATTCATTTTAAACTTAATAGCGTCTATCAAGCTCAAGGTTTTGATCAAAATAATTTACCTAATACTTGTATTCTCGCTTGTTATATCACGCCACTCAAGTAAAATTCGCGAAATATTTTACCCGAAACCTCCAAAGCCAAATATTTTATTGACATCCTGCTCTATATAGATACATTGCAATGTTTCAAAAGTGATTTATGTTAATCACGGACGGCGAAGTAAATTATAAGTGGAGTGATACAAGTTCTAGTTTACTTTCTGGTGGTAGGCGACGCTGTAGTTAGTGTACTTCCGGTACAAACGGTGACGCGGGAAGCCATTTTATTGTGGATGTTTGTCAGGTGCTGTCAGCTGCTTGCGCTTGTTTGGTTTGGTCAATTTTGTTCTAGATTTTTCTTGTGTTATTAGTTACAGTCTTCTGACTGCACTGCGAAATTAAACGACGCACGCGCACTGAGAACGCTATGCGTTCTCAGTGCTATAGTCAGAGATAATATAGTAAGGAAAGATGGGGCAGTTAACGTTAAAATTGCGTGCCTATCCCTCTAGTGGTCTGCGAACCCAACTAAACAGATTACCGCGCCAAATATCATATATTTAACACTTGACAGGATGCATAATGCTAACCATTATTCTATTCATTCTTCTATACAACCTTTTTTCCCGATAATGTCATTCACAAAATGTGCCAAAAAGTGTATGCATTCTGCCCTGCAGATTTTTCAGAATGTGAGCGCACAAGTTACGCAAAAAACAGGCATTGAGGGTTTCGATTATTCCTGCAAGTTATAATTACAATTGAAATTAATCTTTTTGCTCACCGGACGTAATACCATAAACACACTGTTCTGATTACTCCTGCCGCACGAAGTTGTTAAAATTACTTATTTTTCAAACACAATAACCCACCAACCAGTTTTAACAATAATCTTATTCACGTACTGACTTCTACAATAGTAACGTACAGTCTAAAGACTGAAGGAAAACAATTCGCTCTAACACTAATCTACCCTACTGAACAAATCCATTAGGAATAAAATTACACTAAAAAGTACAGTCGGATACGGGTACCTGGCGATGAACAAAATAATAATTAATTCGGGACACGTCAATCTTTACAGACGAAATACAAAATAATAATAAAAATAACGATAATGATTAAACAATAAGTAAAAACCAAAAGAACTACAAACAACTAAAGGAACTGTAATATAAATTTAAAATACTCTACGCAGATTTCTAGAATTTTACACTCAAAGCAAAGGTAAAATTATTAAAAGAAAGATCTGCCACATTATTCAAATGATAAAATAAATTGTGTTTGGCTTATAAGGCTATAATAGGGAAGACGAAACAATTTCCATGATACGGGGGCAGATAAGAAGCCGCACTTAATATAATTGAACCGTTATTATCTGTCTATAAATCGATTATGGGATTATTTTCCAGGGGTTGAAGGAATTTTCGGTTGACAGCGTATCACTATTTGATTATATGAGTTCTTCATCAACACTCACTCAAACCAACGCTAATTACCAACCTGTCTAATATCTAAATGATACTATTGTTTAAGACCATTCACAAACGCAAAATATATATTGACGGAATATTTATTTATGAAGTTTTTAAATTGTAAATTACTGAATCAAGATAAACAAGATGATTTTTTATTTCGAAAATTCAAAATATTTTGGATTTGGATGTTTTTTTTTGTAGGTTAGGTATAGAATACGGTGGCTTAAAATAAATTTAAGTTAAAAAATGCCCCTTACCACTTTGTTGAGTAAAGAACTCTGAATACGCATTTCGGCAACTAAGTTGTCATGCTCAGCGGAAAACCACAAAGGAAAAAATATAATGTCAAGCGTAGCACTCCGGGAACAATCCTGTTCTTAGAACGCCACTATCAAACATTGTTACATATTACATTTACATGTTTGATGTTCTAAGAACAGGATTATTCTCGGAGTGCTATGCTTGACATTATATTTTTTCCTTTGTGGTTTTCTGCTGAGGATGGCAACTTAGTTGCCGAAATGCGTACTCAGAGTTCTTTACTCAACAAGGTGGTAAGGGGTATTTTTTAACTTAAATTTTTTTTTGTAAAGTTAATTTTATTAAATTAAATTAGTTAATTCTTTCCTTATTTCTATGGAGCTATATTATCTTTAATTTTATAAAGTGAGAATTATTATTATTTTACCTTATATTGTTACGGTATCCATTATTATTATAGAGGAAATTTGGAGGGCATCCTTGTCAATAAGCATTGCAATGCATTTATTGCGTCTATGCTTTCTCAGTCGTGTTAGTTTTCTTGTGTGTCATGTGATATATGGCCACTTGCAAGCACCGATTTCGTGTAATATCGGGTGACAATGGGGCAATCGCTCTTACTGTATAAAACACTTTTACATAAAACTCATTGGTTTGAAGATGTTAGACTGTATATATGTATTTCTGGCGGTTCCAGGAAAACAAGAAATGCTGATCGAGGGCATCCTTAGAATGATAAAAAATACGAAATCGGTTTTCTTTAAAATTTTGCTTTTATTTCTTTTATTTTTTTGACTGTAATAGAGGAGATTGGAAAAATATTGGCACATTGCTATTGTCACTTTTAGTGCACTTTTGTTACAGATTTTTCTAACGTACAACGTCGGAAACGCAAGTCCTTCAGATATAACTTCTAGAGTCAATAACGTATTACTAATTAAATACTACTTTTAATTACGAATTCAACCATATGTGTATCAATTTTAAATTTATCTTTATAATCCCTTGCAAAATACGATTTTCTGTTCTTTTTCTTATATTATTAATTAAATTTCTTGTTTGCCAAAACCGAATTAAAAGTGGTGATAGTAAAATGATTTTATTTTCTGAATATATTTCTAAATGATCACGAAAATGAATAAAAATACGTTCTACCAGCAATATCTCCAAAACAGATAAAAAGATAAAAGTACCATAAACAACAGCTCCACATTCCGTTAACTTTGTCTCATTTAATTTTAATGTATTTGATGTTTCCAGATGCCCATAAATTTCATTGAATTAACGCACAGGGACATTAGGCCACAATCACTGAATTATTTTCTTGAGTCACATATACATATATTCAATCAATAAAATTACACTATTCTTTTACCATTACATCATAAAATGTCTTCAATTAAAATTCATCCGACTTTTTTATCTACATCTTACACAATGGAGAGATTTTATCTGATTTACATAAACAATTTTAAAGGATACTGCAATGAACGTTACGAAATTAAAGCTTGGACAAGTTGAATTGCCCTGCCATTCAAGATCCCTGCTATTCCGTATATTCAAATCCGATAAGTCTAGATTTACATACTTACTCCACGGAAGACGATTACTTAATTATAAGACAGCACCGTAAATCGTCTTTGATTTATTACATCGGATAGTGTTTGCTACGATAAACTTCTATGGCGAGATCGCATCGGGAGGTTCAAGTTTAAATTAATTAGCTGTGTGCTATATTTAAAGTTCGAAGATCTGTCAAAGGTAATAGAACTGCCTGAAGTTTTAACGGTTTTCAAATGTATAACCTAACACATACATATATTTGTATTACCGTTGAACTCCTCTAACTCGAAATTTTCTTTATTCCGAATATTTTCGTAGCCCCGTATGTTACCTATTAAGTTTGCATATATGTTAATTCATTTAACTCGAATTTCTCTAACTCGAACTTTTTAAGAAAGCATGCGCAGTTTAAAAAACAGTAAATAGTTCGGGGAAGTACCGACAGAGGTTATAATATGTGTAATGCGGCATTCGAGTGCCGTACGGGGGCTCAGTATACTGCATCAATTGAGTTTTTAGTGTTGTGTTTAGGTATGTCTCTTCGCGAAAACGTCAAAGTTTAACTATTAAACAAAAACCTGCAATATTAAAAAAAGTGGATGACGGAATTAAAAAGAAAATAATAGCCGCAGAATATAATATACCAGCAAGTACACTATCCACTATAATTAAAAATAAGGTGTATATTCGAAGTTTTGCGAGTAATCTTATAAAACCGGCTAATGTCAAACGAAATCGCGATGATACGAATAAAAATGTAAATTCTGCGGTACTTAAACGGTTTGCGTCTACAAGAGATAAAAATGTTCCTGTGTCAGGACTACTTCTACAAGAAAAAGCTTTGGAATATGGTCAGCATTTAAATGCAACAAATTTTAAGGCTGGGGCCGGTTGGCTTCACAAGTTTAAGAAAAGGCAAAATTACAATAATACGATAAGTACATGTAATTACATACTTTATATTTTAATAAGGCATGATATATCATATAAGATCATTTGTAATAAATAATGCAATAATAAAATTCATGCCTCTCCCCAACAGCGTGAGCGAATTACAAGGGGGTCGAAAAACCACGGAAAACCTAACTCTGAGGGCGGTACACGGGGCTCGAACCCATGACCCTGAGCGTAGTGAGCGAGCCGCTACCGACTACACCACTGCTATGTCCTGCTCATCCTGCATTACTGCAAAAATTAAAGGCCATTAATCATCAATTTTTCCCACCAAGCGTGACCAGTAAATTACAACCCTTAGATCATGGTATCATAAAAAGTTTTAAAGATCACTACAAACGGAGAATTCTGAAAATAAATCTTAAATGCTTTAGAGAACGAAATGTCTCCCACAATATCATTGTTGAAATGTGTGAAAGAAATTGCCATGACGTGGAATGTAGATGTTGGTCAAAAAACTATTCAAAATTGTTTTAAGAAGGCTGGTTTTGGTAAGGAAGGTGATGAAGAAGACATAATTCCGCTTGCTCAATTAGAAGAGAGATTACGCGATGGAAATGAAGGATTACTTATTGAACTAAGGACAAGATTTTCAAAAATATACTGAAATGCTGAATATTCCATGTTTTTCGTGAAATAGACAGCAATTTCTTAATTACAGACTATTCCACAGATCGGGACATACTTGAAAGTGTATTAACTGCTTTGAATGATGAAACAGTAGAAGAAATTGTCGAAATACCGTCACAAACAAAGGTCGTGCAAGCGTTTACAACTTTGAAGAATTATTTTATTGCGGACGAGAAACTTTTACATTTTACTTGGGCATTAGTCAATAAAATTGAAAAAATATTTGAATTGGGCAAGACGGTCAATGCTTAACAAAAATTTTTACTAAACTAAATTAATGTATAGTTCAATTTAGTTTTCAGTATATGTAGGTAAGTATATGCATTTCTCTGTACAAACTCTATGCCTATGTGTTTGTATTGTACCTCGCATTAAATAAATTGCATAGTGTTCGACTGTATAGTTGGAATGTGTGTGTTCGTATGGTTGTAAGGTTGATGTATAGATGCCGCTGCTACGGAGAGACTAAGGTGTATGCGCACAATATATTAATAAGTACAATTCAATTATTACACGTAACATAGTAGTAGAGAATAAAGGTTAGAAAGTTAAACGAGAGAGATTAAAAGGGTTTTTTATTTCCCATATTAACAAAGAGTACAAGTTCAAGGGTTGAGCGACAAGCAAGAAATGGAAAAGAATCACCATACTGAAATAAAAAATCCTTCAACTCGAAATTTTTTTTAACTCGAACTTTTTGTGATTCGAGTTAGAGGAGTTCAACTGTATTTATATCTACACCTAAACGGATAATGTTTAGATCTTTTAAGTAACTAAATGAACTAGTTGAAGTCAATATAAAAGCAATGGGTTCATGAATCTTTCTACAATTACCGCTTTTTGTAGCGAAAATCTTCAATTATCTATACTACCTATAATTTACCTACATTGAACAGGCGCAGAAGTAATTTATCAAAGTTGATACGAAGTACGTAAACTTTGAGACAGTCTCTTCATCAATGCAGTAGCATAGTATTGTAACTGCAATAACTTTTCGTCCAACTAAACTAACATTCGAATGTAAGTGATCCATGCTGTAGTTAATAGTAATAACTTATCCTACGAAATGTAATTACGGTATTTTTCAGTTTCAGATTATCTGATTGACTTGCAGTTTGCACTATTAACGCTTGTTTTGACGAATCTAAGATTTTCTTCAAACCTTCAGAAGTGTAGTAAATTCCTAGCGTTCTTATACAACTCCTGAAATGGATGGATAACTTGGGTGATTAAAAAGTGGTTACTATACGGTTTTTCTTTATAATCGCAGTCTACTGTACATATTTCTCGTATAATTCTCAGCACTTGCTTGGTATTGTTTTTAAATTCCGGTAAATAAATGTGAGGATGATGTGAACGCAACCTATAAATCCTTTTTTTCAGCAGTAATAAATATGAGCCAATACAGAAGAAGAACAGGACATAGAGGCAATGTCATATGTGAGTTTTCAATTGCGACCAGCTACGATAACATAATAGACGGGTTAATTTAAATTGCACGGGCAGATGAATCTGATAGAATTCATCTGAAACAGACATTCCTCATAAAAAAAAGAAAAACCGCCAGAAAGAGCAATTATCAGATATGGCGGCAGAGGGTTTTAGAATTGAATTTTTCTTATTATAGTCGTTATGTAGTGCGGAACGAGTGCCTCGTTCCGATCGACTGCTTTATTGGAAAACAATAAAAGTGTAATGACGAGCAATTCAAGTTGACGGATAGAATAAATGCCAGTTAACGAAAATCGTCCAGTGCTAGACGTACAGCAGTAAATCAGCACGTAATGCACCACGGATCTCAATTTAAATATAGGCTAAAATATGCTCTGTTTCCTGATGGATCACTTATATCTGCAACCTAATGACAACGTTGCGAGTAAAAATATTAGGTCACTCATAAGTTTCTGATTTACATGTAATCATTCGTTTGTATATCTATGATTTTCTTGAAATTCATACACTTAAAGCAAATATCAATTTTATAAAATCATTTTAGGAAAGTCTATTGAAATTGCTTGTTAAATTTCGGGACATCAGATTTTGGTAATGTTATTGCCATTCATTCATTTATTTCTTATATTAGTATTGAGTATTGTTGGAAGGACTTCTGAAGATTTCTAGAAGGAAAAACATGTATGTACCTGCATTCGGTAAAAGTTTAACTTTTTATTATTCGGAATCAACTATTTAAATTTAATCTTTTAACTGTTAAATCTTAAAGCTTAATTGGATTTTATGACTAGTAAGAATATTACAGCAAAAATAGTAAAACTCATCCTCAAGGAAATATCAAGCTGATATCTAAAACGGCTGTCATAGAAAAATGTATCCAAGAAAATAAAATATGTTTAGCTATATTTCTACAAGTGACTCAAGGACAAAGTTTGGCATGAAGGTCCAATTATAAACTTAAAAAATGCTTACTATTACATTATGTGTGGCTCTTGCATTCACGCATAACTCAAGATATTCTTAGAATTAAACAATGGGAGGAATACTCAGAATTAAAAACAATATATGCAGGAGTGCTTCAAGGGAGTCTGTTGGGGCCAGTGTTGTATCCGTTATACACACGCGATATTCCAATTGCGGACAATATCAAATTAGCTACATTTATGGACAATATGGGAGAACTAACGGTAAGAGACATCATACAAACAACATAAATGCATGGACCAGACGATGGTTTATAAAACCAAGTGAAAGTAAACTTGCACAAGTCAGTTTCACAAATATATCAATTATCGCTCTGTAAAATTGAACAGCAACATAATTCCATGCAAAGAAATAGCCAAATACTTAGGTCTTAACTTGGATGCCCAGCTTAAATGGAAACATGTTAAAAAGAAAACGGTGTTGTTCCACTGGTGATCTGGTGACGAGCATATCTTCCAAGGTTTTACCTTAACCACAAATACTACGTCTAACACTTTTTTCCTTTGTAGGTTCTACTGACGATGACAACTAAGTTCGGGAAACGCGTGTATAGTCTATTACTCATTGAGGTAGTAAGAGTATTTTTTGTTTTAGTTCTACTATTTCAAGCCACCGTATCCTATTATTTTGTAAAAAGAAAACTGAAGAACTTAAACTTATATGTGAAAACATGTATTGGCTGCTGGGAAGAAACTCACTCTTATCTGTTGTAAATAAAGTACTGGTCTATCGGCATATACTCAAACCGATATAGACGTACCGTCTTCAGCTGTGGGGCTGTACTAAAGAGAGCAACTACAGTTGCCCCCGAGTATTCCAAAACCATGTACTAAGGAATATCGTCTACGTTTTTTGGTACGACCGCAACGAATATTTGCCCCGAGAAACAGACAAGGACAATTACAGAAGGTTGCCAAGTATCATGGGGAGAGGCCCCATAAACATCTGAACGATGAGGTATTCAAACTTCTAGATAATCAATCACCGGCGATTGTCAAATTCAGGTTTAAATGAAACTTCAAGAGTAGCTTAATGTGAGCATATTTTAACAGCGGGACCGTCCAATTTGGAGGTGTAGCCTTCTCCTAAGAGGAGAGGAAGATTTCTAATTTTTTATAAATATCTTGGGAACTATAATAGATATCACAAATTTAGTGTTTCACTATCAAAATTTGTCATGCAGCATCGTTTTCCACATAAAAACGGTTTTATTTTTTGTAGATAAAAACTGGGCGGAGGGGGGGGGGGGGATATTGGGTTCCCCAACCTTAATTGTTTTTTCGAAATTTATTAGCGTCATTTTGACATTATGAAATATGTTTCAAATTATGTTAGAAAAAAAATTGTTATCTGTTATAGTTCCAGAGATATTCACAAAAATTTTAACATCGTCCAAACTTTGGTGGGACTGGACTCCTAACTTGAGCGATTCTACAGCAAAAAAAATATTTTGTACTCACACCAAGTATCCTTGAAGTCTGCACACTTTCATTTAAATTTGAATTTGACCGGTGTTCCCTAGTTAGTGGGACGACTCGAGGGGATTAAACCGTTTGAGCTGGTGTAATAGTACGATGGTGTAAGTTGAGTGTAAAATCAGAGTATAACAATGCCAATTAAGCGCGCAGGATATGTTGGAAGCTACGATTGGCCGTTGAAAAAATTCAGATTCACGTAAAGTAGTACATTAGGATAAACTCTAAATCTAAAGATTATCTAAATCTCAAGATTAGGTAAATTGTTAGTTGAGAAAAAAATTGATAGAAAAAATATTTACATTTGATTGAAATATTTTCGTTTGAATTCTTGATTGAATAAATATGTATATGTCAGTATAAAGGTCGGAAAGGAGTGATTGCGTGAAGTTTGTGTAAGGGGTAATATCTGACACGCGAACGTCAGATTGGCATCACTCATTTGTAAATTCCACAACACATCCCAAGCACAAGCACTCTCTTGACAGTTTTATGATATATGTATGTATGGGTATTTATATCACACTGACAGGATCAATACCTGATTTTTTCCTTCCATCGTCAGGCACACGTCGCGGTTTGCATGTAGAGTAGTACTCGGAATTTATCACTTCTTCCGACGCGTTAATACTTCCGCTTTGTCCTCGCGTTCCCTTGACAGTTTCATTGTGCGCGTTGTAAAGCGCCATCTTAAATTTGTTTTATTTGTTTATCGGTCCAGGGGTCGCGTTATCCATTATTCATTCCGGCGCCTCTGCTCGTGGAACGCAGAAAATTTTTAACGGTTAATCTTTACCTGTCCCTATAGTAGATGACATGTTTACAATATTTACTATGTCAAGAATATCAAATTATTTTTCAAAGCATCCGTACAAAAAATATACGACAAATCTTTCTTGGACAGTTTTTATCCTATCAGAAAATTTAAAAGAGATCGTTTTCATATTACGAAAATATTTACAAAATACCTAGACTAGTCGCCTTTACTGATAAAAAAAAATTTCTTCCTAGGTAGATAATAATTGATTTATTCAAGAAGATGTGATCCTCTCAGTGTGATGACGCAGTAGTACTACACTACGCCGCAGTATGGGTCACATTTCAATGAGCATGTGACCAAAAATCGTTTTATCAAAGTTATTTTCAAGGCGCAAGAAATACTGATCATTATTCTATAATGAATAACACACGCCGGTCCAGCTTTATTTTTTTTTAGACTGAAGCGTCTAAAATAGTTCGATCTGAATACGGCCAGACATTGCAGAGCATATTGTTACACTCACCGTGTAACCGAGAAACAATTCGATTTTTCTAAAATATTATTGTATGATGTTTCGTCACTAT
>JARFOC010000051.1:389474-436196 GCA_031763485.1 Osmoderma eremita
TGTTTGTTTCTGTCCACTGAATTCTAGTCGCGTCGAATTATCATCGCGTCGAGTTTTTACTACGTCCAATTTGTGCACGTCGAGTTTATCGCGCCCAATTGACGTGCGCCTAATTTTCTGCGTCGAATTGACGTAGATCCGTTGTATTAATATGAATCAAAATAATGTTGACTGAACTATCACAGAAAGAGATTTTGAAACTTTTTTTTATATATATATATAATTTATTTATTTTTTATTATTATATTATTTAATTATTTCAACTAAATTATACACTGGAACCGACATAATGATGGTTTGTTTTAAACAAAAGCATTTTTTGCGTTGATATTACTTTTTTTTGTGTTCCGTTAAATAATTTAGTATTCAACGAACATTTTATGGTAACACTATTTTATGAGTTAAATAAACCCAATGGTTACCCTGTTTATATACAACCCAAAAAGTGCGCTGAATTAACGCATTTTGCCCAGACTAAACACAATTTTTTTCTAAGTAAGTAAGTGTAGTATATAATTTCTAGACACATGTTATATGCAAAAAAAAACACAATTCCCAAAGTATAGTTGTTTCAATTGACACTAACGCTTTTTATTTAACTTGAACTTCTTCAATATGTAAACTTCAATATCTGCCAATTTATTTCTTAATTTAAGAATTAACAAGAAAGCGGGCTTGAAAACAAACCAAATTACAGAAGTAATTGAATTACGTTGTTACACTGAAATATTTTCATGCGAAAGGGTACGAAAATGCCTGCGCCGCCATACGCATTATGAAAGCGAAAATATTCAACTTCTCGGTTGACCCAAACGTAATTGAAAATCTTTTGGGATTTCAAAGGGCTGTATGTTAAAGGAAAATAGTTGAATACCGTGACTAAACTTCATATTACATCGCAATCAGACAAACAGTTCAGAAGAAATTTAGAAGGGACATGGACAGAGTGAATTTGATCGATTTTTTTCTATGGGAATATTCGACATAGCAACGAAAAGTTTCAATACTTTTCTTCTTTTGAATTCGTAACTTTGTGTAAAAAAAAGAATGCAGGTAAGGATTAATAACAATAAAAAACAATTTATTCACCCAAGAGGAAACCCTGATAACAGGACGAAAAGAAAATAATATTACATTGTGTATACGACAACCAATATTTAATAACAATAGAATAAAAAAACTTAATAACAATACAATAATATGTAAACAAAAATCATTCATTATGAAAAAAATTCACCAGCAAAAATTTCTTTGTATAAATTGTTGGCATTCCAGCACATATGTTGAACGGGCGATTTCAACAATAAATTAGTTGTCGCTGGCACCGCGCAAAAAGACAGAACATTACGGGAAGATAGTCGAGAAACATGAAAGTCTATTGCGAAAAGCAGGTAAGCACACTCCACTTGATCGTGTATTAGTTTGTAAAGACAACGCGCATTATTGAATTCTCTTCTTCCAGAGAGACTTTGCAACCGATGGCGCTGTAATAGCAGTCTATATTTCTTACAGGATATACGCCATCAAACTTAAACGAAAGAAATCTTCGTTGCACTCTTTCAATGGAATCACATTGATACGGATACCATACGATAGATGCATATTCGAGTCGCCTCACAACGTATGCAAAGTATAACATCCTCAGTAAATCTGGATTATTAAAGTGCTTCGAAGATCTAATAATTAATCCGGGGATGACTGCACTGGACAATCACATTTGGCGAATATGACCTCCAAAAGAGAGTTGACTTTTAAATAGCGCCTCTAAGTCCTTAACAGTGTCAAGTACAGGAACTTGACAGGTGACCGTCAAGTTCCTGTAGGCGACACGCTGTACGACGAAGGAATAGCTTTTATTCTATGAGTAAAAGTGACATGAGTGCATTTCGCAGGATTTAATATCAGGATATTCTCCAGCGACCATGCAGATCAATCAATGCATTCCTGAAGCCCGCCAACGTCATTGATGGTGTCAATTTTGGAATACACTTTAACGTCATCGGCATATGCAAGAGTCTCACATTGTAAGGCCTCCAACATATCATCTAAAAAGAACACAAAGAGCAGCGGTCCCAAATCGGAGCCCTGTGGTAATCCAGACGTAACAAGAACCTCATGTGATCGGAATCCATTATAATGTACGTAACATATTCTGTGTTTCAGATAGGATTTAATTAAATGTAATAGTTTGGGTGACATGCCAAAAGAGCTGAGTTTGTAGAGAAGAATTTCATGGTCAATAGTGTCAAAGGCCCGCGAAAATATTACCAAACTTTGTATATTTTATCCATTTGAAGCCGTTGTTTTATTGTCTGTGTAATTGATTTTAATGAAAACATGATAAAAGTGGAAGTATACAATATAAAACCAAACATTGAATAATAAAAAACGATGTTTGAAAATATGCAGTGTAAATCAATTTTTATGTTCAATCATATTTTTATAACGGTCGTTATTAAATAGAAAAAGAACAAATTCCATCTAAAGAATAACAAAAGAATGGAAAACTGAAGGCAATAACGAAGGTTGTGCGATGATGATCGTCCATCTATCTATCCATCTTTAGGTGAACGCGAGCTGTCGTCCCGTGTTTGCCTAAATTTGAATTTCAAATCCATAATATATGGGAAATCGTTTTTACTGCATCATCTGCATCGGAATATATGTATTCGACGCACACATTTTATTTATTTCCCTCTTCCTTTCGCGAACATCGGAAGACATTACATAGCTTTTTTTCTCGTTTTCCATTCGAGAAGAAATACTATTACTTCCTATACGTTACATGTTTGCACCGGTGAATAATTTATTTTCTGAGGTTGATACAGAAATAATTCAACATGAAGAGTCGCATAAATCAAAATGTTTTAACGAATATTATGTACTGCAATGATTTCAACGATTGCCATATTTGGTTGGATTATGACTAGCCAGATATTATCACAATATTGTTGATGGTCTTTCTAATGAGCTGCTTTTGATAACGTAGATAAAGAGCGCGACAGTTACTAATAAATTATGCAGTTTTTTTTATTATTAATGTGATATGAAACTGGACATCGACGTCTATCCAGTATTTATCGAATTTAAAACAAACCGAATTTTGTTGGCATCTTTGCCAATACTGCGTTTCACAATGAATCTAATTAGTGCGGCCATTTATATTTAATTGCTGAGAGTGATTAAATTCTGCGGTAAAACAGCTCAAGCCGATTGGAAATTGAAAAACGAGGCACGCCGGATCTGCTTCCCCAATTGCCTACCGCTATTATATCGTCGCTTGCGATTTTTAATGAATTAAATTTGCATAGGCAAAATAAATCAACCCTCAGTTGTCTCGCGAAAAGCGATCGTCTCAAAATATCCAATGAATATTGAGATGTTTCCGGGAATCTGAAATCTCTAAAGTTCTCTTTATGGACATTTTCATTTAAATTTTGAAAACGGTTTGATCGGAAATTTAGTTTTTACGTATGTGCGTAGTAAGATGATAAATCTAAAATTTTAAAGTAGCGTTAAATTTTTTTACCGAATCATATGCTGTATAAAATAATAGGAAACGGTGGCTTAAACTAATAAAACTAAAAATAAAAATTCCCTCCCAGAGTGCTAGCATTATCTTCCTTTGTAGATTCTGCTGAGGATGGCAACTTAGTTGCCGAAATACGTATATGGAGCTCTTCAGTCATCGACGTGGTAAGGGAATTTTATTTTTATTATTAATCATATGCTGGAATGGTATATTTGCTTAAAATGGGGTTATGCCAAGAACACTATATGTCTAAGTAAATACATACGAGGTGTGTAATTTAAGTAATGAGACGGACAAGGTAGCGTTTGATATGACGCGGGAAGCACGGGACATGGGGGTGCGGCAAGTGGGCATTGTAATACGCGTTCAGTGCAAGGGAAACAAAACGCCAGAGCATGGAATGGCACACTTCAGGCTCTCCAAAGTCCAAGAAAGCAAGAATGAGAAAATCAAAGATCAAAAGCATGCTAATTTGTTTCTTTGATAGCCAGGGAATCGTTCACAAAGAGTTCGTGCCTCAAGATCAGACAGTTAATCAACATTTTTAGACTCCGAAGAAGGGTCATGTGTGTGAGACCAAACATCAAGAACGATTGGATCCTGCATCATGACAATGCGCCTTGTCACACAGAAATTTCCATAAACGGTCTTTTGGCCAGTAAAAATGTTTCTGTGGCTCCTCAGCCTCCTTATTCACCTGACTTGAGTTCTTGTGACTTTTTCCTCTTCCCAAGATTGAAAATTCTTCTGAAGGGACATCATTTTGGGACACTTGAAAACATTCAAACGGCTGTAACCGACCAGCTAAAGGCGATTCCCATATCCGAGTTCCAGCACTGCTATGAGGAATGGAAGAGCCGTCTCCAACGCTGTGTGGCTTCCCAAGGGAGTTATTTTGATGGAGAACAACGTTCAATTGTAATTATATTCAAATAAAAATATTAAAAAATATCAGGCCCATTAGTTAATGTACACATCTCGTATATAATCGTACGAACGTGGTTAAATTTTAAATAAAAAAATTGCGTTGTTTAAAAAATTCTTCAAGTACATATTGGTGAAGCATAAAAATTTTCATAGCTTCAGTTCCAAATTCTAGCTGTTGTTTCTAATTAAACATAAAATGTCCTAACGGTTCATTACCGCTGAAAAAATACAAAACGAGAATTTAAGAAAATGTTTACGAATGTTTACAGCCTCCAGCAGTTTCCTCCTCTTTCATAATTATTACAAATGAAACGTCATACTTGTTTTGTTCTTCTTCTCGTCCACCATAGCAATGCTACTAATAAAGCAGGGAGAAGAAAAGTATTATGCCGGAGGGGAGTTTCCTTCGCAAAATGAGGATGCACCCGAAAAAACTTTTTTCAAAGAAACAGCCCTGGCTTTCATCAATAGGATTATAGGATTTCATTTAATTAAACTATCTTTTCAACAAATATAATGGGATTTTCTTTCAATGCGATTTCCCTGCGCTTCTCATTTTTCACGTTAGGCCCCACCAGTTTCCTTGGAGAAACCACCGCGCTGGCAATTTGGGAAAATCTCCGAGAAAGCGATAGCAGGGTGTAGTAAATTGGTTTTATTAATGATGTTTGCTTAGTTTACAGGTAGGGAAAGACAAGAAGGGACGTACATGTAACCGCCAGTGGTTGATTTTCAATTCGGCATATATTTGACTTCCTTGGAAGTGCGTGTCCTTTTATCTACTTGATAAGTGATTTCTGTTGGGGTTTCCTTATTGTATTATGCGTTAGACAATTGCTATCATAAAATTAATAAAATGTTGGAAGTTAATTAAAAGGATTTTATTATTTCGAATTTAAACGAACTCTGCAAATTACTCATTATAAGGGCATAATTCTGAATTATTTTTAAAAATCTCTAAATAAGAAAATATAAGTTAAATTCATTACATACAATACATACATACAATTAATTACAATCGTAATGTATATAGTTATAGTTTCACTGATTCTATAATAGGGTAAAGTAAGGTATTTTCGTGATGGTTGTAATGTTTTTAATCCTAAATGTTAAATACTGCGAATAAAGTGATTTCTTTTGCAATGCAAATAGCTACCCATATGGAAAGGTTAAGTTAACACAACGAAAAATGTATCTAAAACTAAAGCTTTGTGATAAACAATTGAAGAATACCATACATGTTAAGTAAGGTAAGTTCGTGTTAGTGGTAGGTAAGTCCGTGGTGTGGGGCGTGTAAATTCGTGATAAAGGGAATAATCTGAAATGGGACTTTAAAAGTTTTATTTAGGAAAGTACACATTAATTATCTTCTTCTGATTCATTTCCACTTGTTATGGCTGCACACTTGTCGCACATGAAAACCGTTCCTTCAGTATCCGCTGGCTGGCAACTGACATAGTATCGAACCAAACAATACGCATATTGTACCCATTTTGCACCATTCTTTCGTTTAAAGTCATATGTTCCCTTACAACATCCGCATATCCAATCATCATCACAACTTCTTTGCTTCTTAGATTTCTTCTTTTTATTAAATAGGGTAAGAGCTGCTGTTTTTGATGGATCGAATGATGTACACGGTTCATCATTCCAGCACTTTGCTCTAGAATCCCTCTCTTTCTGGCTCCGGCATCAAGAGAAGATTGTTGATATCTGAACCATTTGAGTGGCTTTCGGGCGTCACTGTTGTTTCTTGACTGTTCTGTCTACCAGCAGTAAACAAAGATGGTGCTGTTGCTTATTGTGGAATAGTGTTTTTATTCAACGGGAAGATTCCGGATTTTCTAAAAGCATTCAAAATGTTTGAACGAGAAAAACTAGATATAAATGCCGGATTCAAAATGCTGAGGAAGTTTGTTCTGTTAGGTTTCGTAGAGTGCACTTTCATAAAATTGTTCAGACTTTTCCGCCAATTAAATTTAAGTGATTTATACACACCAACATCAAGCGGCGGCAAAAGATGGCTTGTGTGGGCTGAAAATGTGAATAAGTAAATTTCAGTTTCTTTTGCAAGTGAAATTACTTCTGAATTGATGTGAGAAGCATGCGAATCCATAAATAGCACTACTGGACAAACAGGGGGAATCGATTTAATAAAGAAGCGGCACCATTCTAAAAACAAGTGACAGTTTCACTTGTGCGTTGCATTCTTTAAGGAATTGTTCCATCGATTCCATTTAAAAATGATCATTGGGGGAATCCATGTTCCATTTGCACAAACACAGCCGAGAATAGTTTGTGACTCCTGTCTGCATAAGCCCGTTTGTAAATGTATCGTTTTCCAATCGCAGTCACCAGTTTATTTGGCTTTACAACGTAACTAAGGCCAGTTTCGTCGCAATTCCAGAACCTGTTCGGCATATCTTTAATTCGAATGTTATTGAGTAATCCTCTAATTTTGGGAAATAATCCCCAATTATTTCTGGATTCGCCATCGATACTCGATATACAGCAAGATTTTCAGGAACACGTAGGGATAAATTAAACCGTTTCTTGTATTGGGTCCACCACCATTTGCTGGCTACATGTCTGCACCACCTAAGAAATTTTCCGTCTCCATGCATGGCCAACCAATATGCCACTTTTCGAAGCATTTGTACTGATAAACCAAATCCCAGTTCTTGCATTTTTATTCTATAATCAAATAACTGTACTTCGAGTGTTGCTGTTAAAGCGAAAAATTGTGGTTGGTTAGGTTAACCTTCATTTTGTTTCAAGAAGTCTTTGAGTGTACTCCAACGAACACCTGTCTGCTTACTGGCTTTGTATATGGTCATTTTTAAATCGCGAACTTCAAACCAGAATCTAAAGAAATATTTCCGATAGGTACGCTTATCTCCCTTTATTTTTGGCATTCTCCTACAAAGAACCAAAAAAGGTAGGTAAGTTCGTGATAGCCTCTATCGAAAATTCAGTAAGATGAATTTATACTTTAATGCTCTTAAATTGATATATTTACAGTATATTATTACAAAAATCGATTATAAATTAACTAATGACTCGTTCAGTTACACTAAAACTTCGTGTAATATAATTAACCTCAAATCGCTAAGGAAATGTCGGCACAACTTAAGCAATTACACTGATTAGAGAGAGGAAAGTGTAATTTCAAGTTAATATCCACATTTTGTAATTCATTTACTACAAATTATCATAGCGAAAAGCTTACCTTCATATAATACTCACTTCACAAACGAATAAATAAAATTTGTTGATTTTAAACGGCCGTGTTCGTTATAATAACCGGCACACCACTTTCTAAGTTTTCTGTAGATCGTATGCAATCAAGTATATATGGTGTACTAGTGCACAATCTAGTGTTAACGTGCCTAAATTGATGTTAAAATATTAAAGGCCTAATGCAATAGCTAGAATCGGTATTACTTCTTATACTTTTATCACGAAAATACCTGTACCACGATTATACCTTATTTTACCCTATGTGTGAATAATTTTAAATGTTTTTCTTGAAGGAAAGGATTGTTGTGACAATTCACAAAGACTAGTGAAAGGCACTACGGAATTGCTGCTCTTCTAATACAACAACCCCAAGAAATCTAAATCAAAGTAGTCACTGGAAAATGGATTTCACAATATATGCAGCTAGGGATAGAATCTTGCAAGTATAAGACATGCAACATGAATTCAATTGTATAATCCGTGTGCATCTTTGCAGACAGTGCAGCGCTTATGGGAATACCGCATAGCGTTGCCACATCTTGTCGGATAAAATATGTTCCTAAAATCAAATATAATACGCTTTCATTTTGTAATGTTTACGAACATTATTTAAGTAAATCTTGAACCAGATTTTGCTATAAT
Organism: Osmoderma eremita; assembly: GCA_031763485.1. NCBI lineage: Eukaryota > Metazoa > Arthropoda > Insecta > Coleoptera > Scarabaeidae > Osmoderma > Osmoderma eremita. Next base: position 397,816 of record JARFOC010000051.1, read on the forward strand.
AATTTACTAAAATAGATAGGGTAGTTTAATATTTGTTTTGGTGACATGTGATGTATTTTACTTTGTTATTCACAAAAAATATTTGTTAGAACGACTGTTTGTTCAAGAAGGTGATGATGAAATGACAAGAAGTCACATACACAATGAATAATTCCTGATAATAAACAAGACACAATATGGTAAATGATGTAGGTAATTTCACTGTTAAAATTGTTTTGAAAATATCACATTACAACATCGTGCAGATATGATATTGGGCAGGTGTGCCGCCATGTTCATCGTGTTGCTGACGTAATGTGGTTAATAAACAAAGGCAAGAAAGCACACAGCTAAACAGAAATTGTGTGTGTTTGTGGACGTATATTTATAACTTAGGAGTGTTTTATTGTTGTTGAAGTCTATCGAGGATTCAAGGTGCGTTGTGCAGTATTCGGGTGCAACGTAGACGACCAATCGAAACATTTTGAGAAAGGTGAAGTGATGCTTTTCCGTTTTCCAACTGATGCCCTCCTTCTCAAAGCCTGGCAGAATGCTTGCAGCCGAAAAGACAAGTTTAATACAGCAAACGCAAGAGCAAGAGCAAACATTTCAAAGTAACTGACTATGAAAGAAATTTAAAATGTGAACTTTTGGGATATGCCCCAAAAAATCGCCGGCTGATCAATCTTGGAGTGTTACCCACAGAAAATTTACTTAATCCATTTCAGCACATGTTCTTCAACGTCTGAAAGACTTCATCGTGCGGAAAAGAGAAGTCGATTAAACATGGAACAAGAAAATTTACATCAACAACAGATTCAAAAAGAGTAAGCACAGAAATTGTTTTGAAATTTGCTATACTTAAGCCAGAAGGTGGATTAACTAAGCCAACACCAGAATTTATGGATACAACATTAGGAAATTATTTTTAATAATGTTAATTCAGATACCATCAAAATTTATTAATTAAGTCTACAACCGTTACATGCAGTCAGAAATCTAAAGAATTATTTTTTAAAAGTAGAATGTTTTTCAGGATGAGACGCTTAAATAAAGAATTGACAAACTGTTTATTGAAGAAGAAAAGAAGATTTAAAAAAATAACTAAATAACGGTCATTGAGTTTTTCTATTTTTTAAGACTTTATTTTGCAAAATTAAAATGTGTTACTAAATTCTAGCAATATTTCATATACCTAGCGGTTAATTTCAACATGTACTTTAATAAATTAAATTAAGAAATCTATCAGAAATATTCCAGGACATTCCACAGTTTCTTGGAATTTTTGGTATTATTTAATCTGAATTTTCCTATGTTAAGTGTTTTGAGTGGACTTTTATTTATTTCCGAAAATATCCCTTTAAAATAATAGTAATTAAAATTCTTCTGTAAGTACATTACAATTCATTAATAATACGTCAATAAATATATGAAAATACAAGTGTTATTGCTTTTTATTTGTTGCATTAGCAAATATACATGACAAAAATTTTCTACATGTATTTTGTTATTACTTTGATCTCCTAGAACAAAATTCTGTTTGATTTATGTACAAATTACCACGTTCGCCGCCATCAGTTACTAACCACACGATGTCATGCGCGAACTTGACCAAAATCGAACCGGCAAGTGTCTTATCTTTACAGTTATACAGAAGATACTATACAATAAACAGGTGTCATGAACATGTCAGATGCTAGAGTATAGTTTCACTTTTTCCTTTATTACAACAGTATAGTTATAACTTAAGTGTAGCAGTAGAAATTAGCAATATTTTACATTAAATCTTTTAACTATACCCTTTTCACTGAATTCCTAAGTAAAAATATACAATACTATAAATCCAGCTGCAAAAGTTATTTAGAAAAGGTTACACCCATTACCATCTTATATTTAACATAAAATTGCCAATGTTCAAACTTAATTCCCTTCATTGGAGAGAGGATATACTTTGAAACGTAAAGATAATTCCATTAAGAATGTATCAAGCTCATGCTCCATTAATATGGCAAATGTTATTAATGTGATGATCAAGTGTCTATATTTTACACACATTTGACCCATTTGTTCACGATTTTGTTTTCCGTTTATACATTCTCATTTCGCTGTCACTCAGCTCTTCAGGAAGCGCAAAAGATTTAATGCTTCCTACAGTGATCGTTATATCGTCTGCGAAGGCATATTCGGAGACGCTCACAGCTTCAAGGTTTCTGTTAATAATAATAGTAAATAATATGATAAAAATATTTATAACAATTATGGAGCTTTGTTAGACCAAAGGGATGTTTATTTTCTTTGCATTCATAGACATAAACATGTAGGTAGAAAATGTTATCTGCTGGGTTTATTATTATAATTGTTAATGAAAAAAATATCATGCAATACCTATAATGTAAATGGTAATATTGAGCGTCAAATTTTCAGTAAAACATCACATATATAAATTTGCGACTAATATCAAAATAGTAAAAACAAGATCAAAAGTAGTAATTATTTCATAAAAGAGTTTATCACGTTCATTAAACTTCATAGCGATTTCAAGCAAACCGTAAAGCGATTGCCCGAACATTAGATGGTTCCGATACCTAATTGTTTGTGTCCAACATTGCTAAACGACATGGAAACCGAGCGACGAAGCCGAAACCGTAGGCAGATTCAATATTTCACAGTTAACGGTTCCAAATACTTCCGAACAACTATGATTCGACGATCGTATGTACGGCAAAGCTCACAATACGTACGCGCTAACATCCGTTTGGCTGGCGTTATTTTATTTCGCACAGGTACGGAAAGAGGGCGTCCTACACACGGGTTTAATTAATGCATAATTTCCATCTTACCCTGTCCAGCACGGTTCATTAGCTTAGAATAATGGTTATGCTTTGCAATATCAATTAGCAGCTTGCAGTTGATTGCAGTATATGTACACACGTTGAATGAAGCTTATCATCCAGACGCGTTATAATATAGCATACGCCTAGCCGTACTAATAATGGTGCGTTGTAGTAAGTCTATTATTCATATGTTATCAACTGTAACTAATCTAATATCCAAATTTGAGCAGGGACGCGAGATCTGAGATACCTATGATTTCCGGTATTGTATGTGTATAATCGTATGTCCTACGATCGCAAACACGCAAGAAAATAATATTATATATAATTCTCCAAAGAATGTAAGTTTACATTTAGTTACAATATACCCACTCTATTTTTTATTTAATTTGAACGTCTCCTTTCCAGGCGATTGCAACGTTTCTGCTATATAAGACTGCATTTAATGGGATTCTTTTTGCAAATCTGTTAAAAATATCACAGCTATTGTTTAAGAGACTTTTGCTATGCATACGTATATGTATATAATTCTCGTACAAGGTAGAACTGAACATAACCTATGTCTAGTATTAGTTAAATTGCAAACCATGTAATATTACGGTCCATATAACTAAAAGATACATTTGTGGTTGCCTACCAAATTTGTATCCGTGTGAATATTACTTACGATATTTATTATAGCGTACTTGGTTACTTGGATCCTTTCCAGATATAGAGTATTATTTTAAAATTTTCATATATCTCTTTCAACGTAACTGCTTAACTGAGAAAATATGGGCAAAGCGAGGAGGCGTTGGATTACCGAAAATATTTTAAAGGAAGAAGAGCTGGATTATTAGGTTTTACATTTAAGCTACCCGCAGCATTAAAAGCTCTATAATTTCAGAGGGAAAGTTTTTCTTTATACGCTTAGTAGGACGCTTACGCATTTTTGAAGACTTTCTCGAGTCGTTAATTATTGATTTTACAGAGTCTGTTATGAAACAAACTTAGAGAATATCTTAAAACACACATATATATGCATACAGGATCTCCCAAGTTGAGTGGCTTATTAAAATATTTTAGAGAAGGAATGGTAGACGATTTGAACAAAATTTATAGTATTTAGGGCATGCAGAAATAATTTTGATGAAAGTTTGCATTTTACTATCACTTGAAAATATACATATATGCAAATAAAAAATATTAGAAGTGCTTAAAAATCTCTTCCTTATTCTTCAACAAATTATGCAGTATATTATTACCTGCGATTAAAACTGTCAGCTAAAATAGCAACATAAAAATGTACAATATGCAATCCTACGGAGCAGCGTTGATAATAAAATACCAGACCAAAGACTGCTCACGTTTTAAACGAAGTATTGCTCTTATGGACTATATCCATCCTTTTTTATTGTATACGTATTTGTATAAGTCTATCCTTTTCTATCAAGGAGAATGTTGCCACATATTTACTTGGAGGTTGTTGGTATTATCCTACTATTTACTGTTTCTGTCATTTGTCAATTTCGGTTCGTCGTTTTGTGTCACTTGTCTTCTGTTACGTATTTATCTTCGAACAAATCAGTTTTTATAGAAACTACTACCACCTTCGATAGTGTTGTTTATTGCAAGTATAATAAAAACAACTATATAATGACATATAATACAAAAATGATGAATTTGTAGAATTGGAGTATGGATTCTTACAAGCGAAGGCGAACTAGACATATCTATTCGCTGAAAGAAAAGCAAATGATTTTAAATTGCTTTACATATTTTGCAAAAAAAATGAATATTTCCGGGGCAGTGGAGGAAACTAGTAAAGCGCTAGGTTGTGGCAAAAGAATAGTGTGTTCTGTTCGTAAAGAAAAGGAAAACCAGCAACCGACAAAGGTTGTAAACCAGGAAAAAGACAAAGGTATTCGCAAGAATTCTCGTTTACAAGTATATGATGAACACGTTCAAACAGTTGTCAGACGTAAAGTTCACAGCTTCTATCTACGAAATATTCCACCACGATACCTATGATATTAGCTGCAGTAAATAGCGAAGTAGATTTGCCCAATTTTACAAGAAGTATGCTGTACAGGTTCTTAACCGACATTGGTTTCGCATTTGAAAAAGAAAAATGGGAAGAGAGTAATGTTGATGGACCGTGACGATATTATAAGATGGCGTCATGATTATTTACGTGCTATTAAAAATATCGTAGTGAAGGGAGAAATATTATTTTTACTGATGAATCGTGGGTGAATACTGGACATTTTGTAGCAAAAGCATGGACTGACAGCACAGTAAGTACGTTTAGACAAGCACTTATTCAGGATTTAAGTATTGGTCTAACAACACCAAAAGGTCGTAGCCAACGATATGCTTTAATTCATGCTGGTAACGAAAAAGGCTTTGCTCCGAGTGCTGAATACAACTTCCTTTGTAAAAAGAATACTCTTGATGTTCACGATGAAGTGTGTGCAGAAGTATATGAAAATTGGTTTTTCAACTATTTATTGCCCAATTTACCAATTTACCAATAGTACCTAATTTGACACATTTATTACAGAAATGATTTTTAATTTGTTGTACGCATACTTGTGTAAATATTTGTAAATTTATGTGTAAATTCATATATCTTTTTCTGTAAATAAATGATGATTAGCAGCTATAATGAGGAGTAAAATAATATATTGGTGTTATGTGTATTTTGATGTTTCCTTGCGTTTTGTTTGAGGTAAGATATCAACAGTATTCTATCAACATTCCCATAAATACAAATTTTTCCACGATAAATTCGCAGATTGACATTTATGTGTTGGCAACACACAATTTACTATAGTATTCAGAGTGACAACATATGGAAAATTAATTACTTAAATAGATTTGGCAACGTGAGGTACGATCTCCATAAGACCAATACTCCCTTCAAAACTTGAACTGCACTATAACGAGCGCTTCTGGTGTTTTATTATTCTCAATTCCGTTATTTAACTATTACATATTCTTTACAAGCATATCATTTATTTATAAGACGAGAATTATATGGATAAAATTAGTTCCGATGTCCTGAAACTCACTCTTTTATTTTAAAGTTTCGAAACTCGAATTTTGATATTATAGAAGAATTAAACCAAGAGATTCTGGTCTTGTCACAAGAATAAAGTTTCCTTTTTAGTTATGCAATCAGAGTAATAATTTTTTTAAAATAATTTTTAATAAGAAATATATTTATTGTTAGATAAGTGAAATACTATTTTTATCTTTTCTAAATAAATATTTATAAATAAACATTTTTGCATTCATTTCGAACGTGTACTTAACACTACACTGTTTCAACCGCTCTAGGTATAGGATCAGTTGTAACAGTTTTACGAATTTTTCCAACGGCTTCTAGAAAGGTTCTTAAAATATAGTATAGCTTCAATTGACTGCATATTTGTAGACAGATCGACAACCGTATTTGGGTATTTAATCGGAATTTTGGTGTTGAAATGTTTATATGAGTTATTTTAGCAAAAAATTTGACTGTCCCTCTAATGTGTTTTTGATTTGATTGCCAGAATTTCACACATTTTACAAGATAGTCTATTTCTGGTTTGGGAAAATAAGCTCCATTATAAAGCACAGTTCGTGTATATAAATAAACTCTAATTACCCCTCCGACAATTTCAAGGAGTTACTGGTCGATAGTGAACAGGAAGAGGGTGTAACAATTATATCGTTATAAGTTCTAAACTAGCGCACCTGAGTCACAGCTTAGTAATTTTCTTTTTATTAAATTTAATAAGAACCTGCACAGCGTGGCATGAATAAAAATTTTCCACTGTAGAGTCCCTTAACTAGTTTATTCCCGGAGACGTTCCCGCGACTTCTAAAACAATTTCAATTCATCACCGCTTTATTGAATATTTGAAGGTTTTATAGCATTTTCGGAAATAATTTCATACACTCAGCGCACTCTTCCTCTTTACCTAGCTGCGGAAATATAAAACCACAATAGTCTTTATGACTTTTACGTGTTTAACTATCGATCATAATGATTTTGGGGAAAAGTTACCTACATTAAAAGTATAATGTGCATACGTTAAACGAGAAGTTTTAATATTCTTATCACTATTAATGTTGCAGGCTCACCAGGGTTACCAAAAACCGTTGGTATTATTCTGCCCTTAGGTGAATTCTTTGCATCTTTCATGAGCTATTGAGCAGTTCGTGACGCAAAAACTAATTTGTGAATTTTAATGGATTTTTGATTAGTCTAATTAATAATTTATAAATAATAAACAGTTCTAACTAGAGAAACACAGACAACCGGGTACATCCCGATTTCGATGAAACTTCACAGACTAAAAGAGTACCGTGGTATAAGAACAACACCATTATCGGTTGCTGCTCAATCCCTTGATTTCGGGATACATCCTCTCCCCTCCAAAGATTTGAATGATTTTTAAATTTTTGTAAATATCTCGGAAACTATTAATCACCGCCATTATGCTAAACTGTAAATTTACACTGCACGGAAAAAAGCTCTTGAAATATTATTTGAAGCGGCCACCTTATATACGCATTACGATAATGGTGTACGTGACAGAGCACTTGTACTTTTAGTTAAAGGATATTTACATCGATATACCCATCAGATTATATTACAATATTTCTTGGAAACGCTTTGGAAATAATAAATAATTTCTAGATAAGTATCTATATATTTATAACCAGAATCAATGCCAAGTAACATCTCATTATCGATTTCTCATATCTTCTATTAATTATCATACTTATTATTAACGGTCTAAGTTTGCTAATACAGCACCGTCTTCTACATAAAACCGACTTTATTTGTGAAAAATTAAAATAAAAAAATTCAAAAAAGATTGAGGGTATGGAGTACCAGGTCCTCGGTTATTAATTTTTCCCGGAAATAATTCGCGTCATATTTGGGACTATGTAATATACTTCAAATTATATTCTACAAAAAAGGAGAAATCTGTTATAATTTCGCAAATATTTTAGATAGAAACAGAAAATGATGTTCACCAAGGTACTGTGCAGCTTCATTGAAATCGGGATGTGGGGGTTGATCGTGTTCCCTTGTAAAAAAATCAAATAGGTTTTCGCGTTAAATTACATTTCAGTAATAATAATAGAACTTTTTTGTCCCAGAGTTGTAAAATCATTTATATACAAGTCAAAATACAAAAATAATATACATGTTAGTTCAAAATGAGATTATAGAAAGAATGAAAAAATGGAAGGTATTCAAACAATTTTGCTAAATTTTGTCCACTATATTTTCAGATTTTTCAAATGGAACTGTTAATTAACACTTCGTAAATTTGCGAACCAATAAAACATACTTCGCGTAAGATGAACTGCCACGTCACAGATATTTTTGCGTACACATACATTACGGTCACTCATTCGCATTTTGTTGTACTATATAGAATTATTGATAGTAATAGATTCACTTCACACCAGATTTCACTATAGCATATTCACCGAAGAGATGGTGTACAAAAAATGCGTGATCAATGCGTGATACGAAAACTAAGCTTGTTGCTATTGGTTCGTAAGAACTACCGAAAAGTCCATTGCAAACGATGCAAATAAAAAAAACGCATTAAAAGGCGCCCTTTCAAATTCAAGAAGCGATTATTCGAATGATTGCTATAGACTGTTTAAATAAGGGTGACAATAGCATCATAAGAAGAAGATTAAATTTCTGTTTGTTTCTTGTTAAAAACAAAAATAATAACAATTGCACTGCTAAAAGATAATAATAAATTAAATTCATTGATTTAACATGCATAATCAATACATCTTCTAAATAAAATAAAACCTGTGATTTCTTTTTGTTATGCCACATGTCCTATTTTAATAACATTTTAAACACCGTTTCACTAAGAAAAATTATATTTTTTGGAGCCGATCACGCTTCAATATTCTAATTTTTCACCTACGCCATCTTACACTTTATTATTTATTTGTTCCACCTTAAAATAAAAATCCGATTGCAATAGACATTATTAAGACGAATATAAAGACGAATACGTTTCCGAAATATGTTAGAAATAGTCATAGCTGAATAGGAATAACTATTTTTCTGTTTTCCAGTGTAAAACCGACTTTAAGTGCACGATGCACGATCATCACGTGATCACTCCATCTGTTATGTGAACGAGGTATAGTCGGATAAGAAGGTTGTCTGCACTAAATACAATAAATAATGACGTAGGGCTCGTCTTTCGCGATTTTTTTTGGCCAACATAAATCCTTGGTGAATATATACCGCACGAGATCACCAGTGGAATAACGTCGAGTTTAATATTTTGTTTTGGTATTATATCATTTTATTTGTGTGTTATATTATTATGACACGCTCCAATCACGGAAACCATAAACCACATAGCAGATATTTTGATTGTGTAAACCTTTCAGCGTATCCACACCGATTTTATTGTGATCGAAAAGGAATATGGTATTTGTGCAACAGCCGATTACACGAGTTCAAGTAAAATAACAATTTTCCGGAAAATTTTAAATTGATAGGTAGCAAATCATTAAGAATATAATCATATGAATCCACAACGACCTAATATTTTTTTAGCTTTCTTGTTTAGTTACTAATTACCTGTGTTGCGTATGCATTATGTCATTTTACAACTCTTAGAAATAGATTCTTGTGTACAAGCATCAAATATTACACATACAATATATTACTATGACAATAAACATAATGAAAGAAATGAAAACGTGAACTCCTCGATAAGATAATGGGTGGCTTGTAAACCTATGTACATATATACATTTAATAAAATATTACATAACTGTTTTATGAATTATATACAGGCTGAATTTTTTCATATGCACAGCTTGGGGATCTCGGAAACCTGCGGAGATAGAGACACGATCAAATGGGGAAAAAATAGCAGCTTTACGAGTGTAATTGAATAAGCCTTTTGTTTTTTAGAGAAAATGCACGGCTAACTAGATATCTCGAAAAAACTGTTTTTTTTGTTATTTCGTTTTGTGCCTGTAGTTCTATTATTATTGGCCTTAGAAAAAAGGTGGAAAGAAAAAAGTTTAAGGTAAATATGTCCTAAATAAGACCGTCTAGCCCAATTTTTTATTTAAGCTATAATTTTTGAGATATGACAAAAAAATTGTGTTTTTAAATGGAAACTATAGTCGACTCCATAGTCCAACCATAGTCAAGTATGACTTCACAAAAAAGGCATTTTTATAATCATAATTATTTTGCTGCGAAATGTATATTGCGTTAGAGTTAGGATTTTACATAAAAGTAATTTCTGAGAAACTAATAAACGGAGAATGACAAATCATAAATTAAGAAACAATAAAGAAGATTAGAAGACAACAAAAGTAGTACTTGAACAACGTAATTAAGGTAAGTAATGAATTTAAGACTAAGCATATTCAAAAAGTCTAGTATTATAATTAACGCATAAATTACGTCTTTTTAAAACTGAATTTGTTGCTCTTCTAATGGAAAGTCCATCGGTATTAGGGAAAGCTTCTAGTGCAGCGTATCTGAGATCATCTACTGTATCGTATGTTTTCGATCTTCTACCGTTCCCCATAATTCCCCGTAATTAGAAATGTTCTGCAGACAGTGAAGATAACGATCACCATTTAGTGTACCATCACATATGTGCGGACCAAGACTTGGACAACTGACACCGGACCAAACATTAAATCCTAATTTAACTTGGGATCGCTTATCTTCAACACGATGCGGTTTTCCTTGGATGCACAAATGTTTCTTATGCCTATTAAACGTGCCGCAGTTTATAAATCGTATTTCATCCGTCGACAAAACTAACTTTAAACTGCTTTACATGTTAGTAAGCCAACTAAAAAATTCAATACGCTTATTGTAATCATCAGGATGTATACTGTTGTGCAGCTTATAGGTACGACATTTTTATGACACAAAATGAAAAATTCAATCATACAACGCTTTTTTTTATTAGAAAATTTCATGTTGCTAATTTACGAAATCTTAATCAACACTAAATGGAAACTAAGGTTATTAGCACTTGTCAATAATTGTCGTTTGAATCTACCAATTGTTTCCATAGCTTACTACGAGAACAGTTCAGGAATTAAAAGAGGAAAATGGAAATGCTTGTAAAGAGAATTATATCAATATATAATATTATATCGTTAAAAGCATTGAAAAAATATCTTTTTATGAAGTAATAGCCGACTATGGTTTCCATTAAAAAAATTTTTTTGTCATATCTCAAAAATTATAGCTTGAATAAAAAATTGGGTTAGACTATCTTGTTCAGCACATATTTACCTGATTTTTCTTCTGTGCACCTTTTTTCTAAAGTCAATAATAATAGAGTTACAGGCACAAAACGAAATAGCAAAAAAACAGTTTCTTCGAAGTTTCTAGTTAGTCGTGCGTTTTTCTCAAAAATCAAAAGGATTATTGAATTGAATTCGTAAAGCTGCAATTCTTTCTCCATTTGATCGCGTCTCTATCTCCCCTGGGTTCCGAGATCCCCATGCTATGTATATCAAAAAACTCACCCTATATAAGAAATTGCTTTCTTATATAGGGGCACCAAATTTTTTTATAGAAATGAAGCTACTAACTACACACTCGACATAGCTAGCAACATAAATTGGGTAAAAAGGGAATATTAACGACCACAGAAATGGGAGCAAACACCCACATAAGGTACAACTAATACCTTTATTCATACCCAAGGGAATATAAAAAAGAAATTTCAGGGCTATTAGCGGATATACTAAGCTAAGCAACGAATTTTCTGCAGCGATCAATCAAACTCTATTGTCACCTTTCGAAGAACAGGTTCCTCCGGAACAGGAGGATAAATCAAACAGTAACGAATGTAATTTTTGAATGCGTGGATTATAAACACCGACATTTTTAAGTTAATTGTAATATGGCTTCTCAAATAGAAGCATTAATTTAAATTCATGGGTGCTAATACTAGAAAATTCTAATTGATATAAAGTAAATTCTCAATAAGAAAATTGAATGATAAAATACATACATCAAGCTGAACGCTAATAAAATATAAACTAATATAAATTATTACGTTTAAACAAATGTTATTAAAAAGATTTCTAAGAATTTAATTTGATGCACATTCATAATAATAATTTTTACCCATTTCTCACATCATTTGCTGTTAAATGGTAAACAAGAAAGAAAATATATTTTTATGTGCTTTTAAATTTAAAACGTATTTAACATCTAATTAAAAAATGTTGGGGTGTATCACTTATGTCGCATGGATTTTATTTTCGGTATTTTAACAGATGATGTGCCTTAGCATTAACCAACCAAATTTTATATAAACAAATCTCTCAAAAATTATAAATAAAATTATAGATAAATATATGGTACGTATTTTTGCGTAACAGAATTAGTAAAATCACGTTATTATTGCTTACTTCTCTGATTATATCCAGCAGCATTGTCGCGTTCATCATATTTCCCCCCTGTCAAATTTCCCGCAACAATAATTTATACGGTTTCAAAACGCCAACGAGGTTTCGCCGGTAACGTCATAAGTAAATACGCGGAATACACTCGGAGAATCTCGAATAACGCAGCGATAACATCCCATCCGCGCGGCCGCGAAAGCTGGAAGCTTACTGCTGATAGCGGCAAGCTCGACGTAGTCCGGAGTGCAGAATGACATGCGCGCTTTGCTAAAATCTAATCTATAATATTATATGCAACATATATATAGGTGTGCACATGTACGCACACACAGGCACGTACGCAAACAGACATACACTCAAACGCACACCTGAATTTCAATGCAATATATAATGGCGTGATATCGTAAACCGTTTTGGGGGATAGCTTGGTCGGAAAGTGTGCGGAAAATTCGTACGTACTTAGTATAATCCCAAACGGTTTTACATAAGTAGTTTCCAGATTTTTTTACGAGAAGTTCCACGGTGTCCCGAATATTGAATCTACATTCACGTTTTTGACATTTTTGGTTGTGTTAATATTTGTCTAACTGTTTAAGAAATATTATTCCCTTGCATTACAAGTTTTAATTTGTTTTCCGCCAGGTATTTTATGCAATAATTACATACTGATTATTACTATTAACTTAAAAACTCGTACGTCTTCGTTTCTAAGCTCAGACAAATATACATATGCTGCTTTTAACTCCAAAAACATATATTTAATTTAAACTTTTGCTGCAACACTAAAAAACCATGTCTAACTTTCAAATTTACTTTTATAATATTTGTAATATTTATATTTCTGAAAATTTTAAGAAACGACATAATTCTCTATTTTACTATTTGTTTTGAGCCTCAAAGCGATTTGTTAGGAAAAATAGTACTCAAATCATGTTAAAAAGTGCTCTTAGAGATATTGTGAAATTTGTTTTTGTTATATAGGACCATGTACCAAAACATGGATTCTGCAATCTAAGATGGTATTCTTAGATAGTTTTTTTCATAATTTATATAAATTGTGAACGCAACGGATTGAAAAGTATTATATGTACGGAAAGGCATACAAATGGGGACCATACAGTGGTGTGCAAAAAATAGGTATAAGGCAATATTCATATAAATACACTGGTAGCAAATAAATTAGTCAGTATATATTATTGATTTACGTAATTTTACTAAGAATGATCACCGTTTGTAACACAGAAAACATTAAGTCTATTTAAAAATATTATTTAATAGGTAAAGATCTAGTAAATATGAAAAATCGGATGTGCAAAATAATAGGTACACTTCAAATTAAACACTGTTTTCAGACAAAATATATAAAAAAAACAACGGATTTTAACGAGTTCAACAAGCCGTATTTGGTAGTACTAGCTTCATAGCTAATTTCAAAGCTAAATATGGGACATGCTGGACATTGTTCAAGAGTAAAACGTAAAATTATCAAAATATTAAGACAAGACGGTGAAAGTTATAAAGCCATAGCAAATATTTTAGGCTGCTCACGAAATAAAGTATTTAACGCTGTGAAATGGCTAGGAAAAGCAGAGAAACGTGGTAGACCAAGGAAAACGACTTCCCAGACAGATACAACAACAGCAAGATTTTGCAAGAAAAATCCTTTTGCTACGTCTACCCCTATCACAAAGGAATTTCAACTAAATACTACTACTCTACTATTCGAAGACGTTTTATACAAAACAATCTACGGACAAGAACACCAAGAATAGTTCCCCTTTTAAGCAAACGAAATATTCGTCAAAGAGTATGCTTTGCAAAAGTACACGTAGAATGGGCAAAAGAGAAATGTCGGAATATATTGTGGAGTGATGAAAGAAATGGTGGTAATCTGTTTGGCTCTGATAAAATGCATCAATATGCAAGACGCCAAAAGGACAGGAATTCTCACCTCAATATACCGTCAAGACCGTAAAACACGGCGGAGGCAAGATAATGCTGTGGGGCTGCTTTACCTGGAATGTTGTAGGTCTCATGGTGTGGATAACATGCCGCTGCGCTGGACGTCTCAACAGGGCAATGATCCAAAACACACTTCCAGAGCAGCGAAATCATGGTTCGATGAAAATCAAGTGACTGTAATGCAATGGCCTTCCCAGTCACACGACCTGAACCCCATGGAGCACCTATGGGGGGATGTTAAAAAGGCAATTAGCGGTGCATTAAAAATAAGGAACAATTGTGGCAGGCAGCACAGGAAGCTTGGCGATTAGTCTCCGTTGAAAGATGCTAACGTTTGGTAGACTTTATGCCCCATAATAAAGGCAGTACTACCAAATACTAATGTCTCGTTAAAATTCGTTGTCTTTTTTTATATTTTGTTTGAAAGCAATGTTTCATTTGAAGTGTACCTATTATTTTGCACTGCCTAATTTTGCATATTTACTAGATCGTTACCTATTGAATAATATTTTTAAATAGACTTAATGTTTTCTGTGTTACAAACGGTGATCATTCTTACTAAAATTATAAATCATTAATTAGGTATACTGACTAATATATTTGCTACCAGTGTACCTGTATGAATATTGCCGTATACCAATTTTTTGCACACCAGTGTACGTATAAAGTTGCATTTTCGTTGCACGTATTTGCGAGTAGGGAAATTGTTTTTTTTTTCAACAGAGAGTATTTTTCCAAGATTGCATCTTTGAACCATGAAACGAAGTATTTAAATTTCGATCGGCACTCACGGGGGCCCCGAGGAGAATTTTTCAAATTTTAGCCTATCGGATCGCACATTACTAGACTGCGCTCTCCCATTGGCTGGCCGTCAGATCGTTCCGTCTCCGAGAAACGTCAGATAAATTTCGTTCGCCCACGTCAAATTTTTGGAGCGATATTTCGCGGTATTTTCGTCCGAACAGGTGTCCGGGGGTGCTGGAAAAACGCGCGGGAGGTGTATAGGCGTCGATAGGCACTATTCCGAATGATCTAAAGAGGAATTTAAACCCTCGACGACCGATGGAAATTACGCGTACCTTTGACAGCGCAAAATGGCAAGATGTCGGGCATAGTGAATGTTTTACGGCAGATGTTTCGCTGGTGTGGTGATAATCTGAAGCCTCTTGAGATATTTCAATATAAAACTGTAAAAATTTATACAAATCATTTTCAGAGGTTACTGTCACTTTTCCGCCTCTTAAAATATTCTATTCCGCATCATTGAAGTTTAGTTATTATTTTCTCCAAAACTTTTGCCAATTGTTTGTTTGGTTTTGCTTGTCTAACTCCCCTTTATTTATAGAACATATGCAATTCGGAAATGTGGCTACATTATTCAAATTGTTTGCTTTATATTGTTATTTTCCGGAAAATTATACAGTATTATCGATTCGTCGTTAGCGCTATTTTGTCGTCGAGTCGCTAGATTAATTACATCATCGTGAATCCTAATATCAAACACTGGCTGTGTATGTATATTCTTATGCATAATTGCAGGGAACTTCATTCTCGGAAGCTATGAAATGTCACCATGATTAATAACTACGTTAGCGGAATCTACGCTCAATATCACATTCTATACCTCAAATTGGACGTATAAATCTAAAACGAAAGGGCAAATGCACGCACACGCATACATGCTTAGAATGTTTTGATATTGTCCAGATACGTAACAATGTAAATCTACAGCTCTTTATCATGGCGTATGTTGGAAACAATCATTAATAATTTTCTTGATTACGCATATATTACGATAAGGATAATGATCCAGATGCAAACACACGTAACTACGTCTTCATTTCAATTAATCTGCATAGGTTGTATGTATTTGCATTCTTACATCACACTCGTGCATTCTAATTCTGGGCACTATACCCATAGCGTAACTAAACGTTTACCATATAATTATCATTTATAATAACCTATGCAGATGTTATGCAAATAAATGAATTTTACAAACTGAAGTAATCAGAACTGAAAAGTAATTATTAAATGATTTATTACTGAGGGTACAGAATATGTCTTTAATATATTATTACTGACATGGGAATGTCTCCGGCTACATTGTTTCGTTATGGAGTTATGAACACCTCGTCGTTGGTATCTTATTTATTGGTGGAGATATAAAAATTCTAACAATAACATTATTGCAACCATGAAATACAATCAATAATTACAAGTTTAGTTGTTCCGTAGATCCATACATTATATAGGGTGCGGCAGAAAGAACTCCTCTATTAGAGAAGCTAAGAAAAACCAAACCAAGTAAGACAGGACATTTTTATTGTTATTATCTAAGAACACACATAATGCCGTTTAAGAATGCGCAATATTAATGTGTTTTAAACAACACGACACAAATGGCCGCCTTCATTGTTGATGCATTGGTTGAGCCTTTCTATGAAGTTGTTCATTACTCTTCGAGTCATGTCGGGCGTGATTGCTTCAATTTCTTGGGTTACCATTTTCTTGAGGGCTTCTAAAGTTTGAGGGCGATCTTGGTATACCTTGGACTTGAGATAGCCCCACAGAAAAAAATCACAGGGCGTCAAGTCTGGCGAACGTGGTCACCACGCAAAGAAATGACATGTCCAGCAAATATTTCCCTCACCAATGCTAGTGATTGACGAGCTGTGTGGGCTGTGGCGCCAACTTGTTGGAAGCACACATTCGCAAGATCATTAAACAGTTCGCCTAGTTTCCGCTGTAGGAAGTCACGGAGCATGGTGCAGTAGCGATTGCTGTTTACAGTAACACTCTCACCGTTTTCTTAAAAAAATACCAATCACACCAGAATTAAAAACAGCACACTACACTGTTAGTTTGGAACTATGGAGGGGTCGTTGATGGAGTTCCTGGGCGTTGTTTTCAGACCAGTACCTGCAATTTTGTCTATTTACTGCACCTGACAAATGAAAATGTGTCTCGCCCGAAAAAATTCTCTCGGTGATTGTTCCGAAGCATGTTTCTAAGGACTTCGTAATCTCTTTCACTCAGTTATTGCACCAACACAATCTTATAAGGATGCATTTTCAAATCTCGATGCAATATTCTTCTCACACTTCGATCAGATAATCGTAAGGCTGATGCATGCTTTCTTGCAGAACTTCGAGGAGATTGTTGAACCGCAGCAACATTTTGTGGGCCTGTAGTAGTCCGTCGTCGACCTTGAGGTTTACGTCAATGCAGAACCTATCTGTCTAAAATTCGACACCCACGTATAAATGGTTTCTAATCGGGAACAGGGTCCCGTCGACCGAGCGCAAAGCGAATGCGGAAGGCACGTTGAGTAGTTATTGGCGATCCGCCATTTTTAATAAACTGCTCAACGACAAACGCGCGATATTCACCTGACGAACCCATGGCGTACACTGAAAACGGCACGTATGCAGATATTCAAGGACATGCCCCTCACCACTCTGTTCTGTCGCTACCGGCTGCACGCTGCCTCTCAAGTCGGGGAGTTCTTTCTGCTGCACCCTGTATATGTATGTACAAGAATGAATAGATATCTGAAATTATATGTTCCAAACGTTTATAGCCCATTCTGGATCTCAAGAGTTCCCTAAATCGCCTCATAACACGAAATAAAAACTTTTGAATTGGTGTTGCAATTTCCATGTCGTGCAGTATACTTTTCCGGTGATCGTCATGACATTTCCCTGGTTCGCTTTGGTCTATTTCAAATAATAAATCTGTGAAAGAATTTGTCCTTCGGAGAAGGAAGAATACGATCTTTGCGGAGGATTGAAAACCGTTTTAATATTTTGTTTTTTCAAAGAAGAATTCAACGTGTAAACCGTTAAGTTACCGTTCTAACTTACGTTTCCTTCATTCCTCTTTCTTCTAACTGGTTAGCTTCGCCTCTGACGTGGTTTCCACGCTGGGTTACCGTGCAACTTAGGTTTCGCTCTCTCTTCTACTCCTTCTATCTTCTATCTCTTCTCCTGAAGAAGCCCCTTATGATTGTAGCCGAAACGTCGAGATACTGTCCAAAATCAGGAAGAAGTTTATCTTTCACATTTTATTTTTATACTTATCATAGTGTGACACGATCCAATTCCGGAAATCCTTATAACCAAGTTTCAAAAATCAGGAATACATTCTTATTGTCCATTTTAAAATTTCAGGTTAATTAATTTTGTCTAATTTAAATTAGCTATTTCTAAGCTACAACGTGTATATTTACATGTCTGAAGATCCGTGCTATGCAGGAAACACATGGACGCGTGTGGGGACTGATGACCACTTGGCGTGGCACAGTCCTATGATTAAACTTTGGCATGTACTTGCTTTAACGAAAACGGGCTGTTATCGAACTATATTATTTGCATTTCTTTAAGCGACCATAGTTGTTTTAATAACATGTAACAGATCAGTGCTGCTGATACATATTAAAAGAAGTCAATTTAAAATAAAAGTTAATTTCAGTAATATCTAATAAGAATAAACTTAAGTTTAATAAATAAATAAAGATGAGTTTTAGGCATGATAAATGTACAAAATAATAATTATAGTTGAAACCTTATAATAAAAATCACGGTAGCTTTGTTCCTTCTCGTTCTTTCTGATGCGTTCATGAACTAGTTTGTGGCTTGATAAATGCGCATGTCCACTTCATGTACTAATGTATGAACTTATCGAAAATAAACGTCTGTTGGAACGGGTTTTGTTTGGTAATGTAGTACTCCAAAGACCCCACAGGTTGCGCTACAATTGGCTATTCTCTGGCACATCGATAGCATTGTTTGATTACCGTCTTTCTGTCGATAGGTCACACTAAATAAATTGTAAAATCAAAGTAAAATCAAACACGTCTGTTCTGAGTTAAATTCTATATTCAATTATCCTTACAACCAATTGTGTGTGTGACTTTTATAATGTGCAGGTAGAATTTGGATTTCAACCGATACATGTGTTGCTTAATGTGTATGAGATTGAAGATAATACACTGAGTCGACACATTGTAGTATGACGAACATGACGCCCAAGAGTACCTCGTTGAAGACATGGTAATTCATAAATGCGCATGCGCTGGCAAATTGTCCATACCGATCCATACCATTATTGGTTGGACAATTTTAACTGTCCGCCGACTGATTCATGTACGCATCCATACATACCCGCGTCGGAACAATCGGACATGGTCCGGGTGCTTGGTGGAACACTATGTGTGCATTGCGCATGCGGTTGACATCAATCTGACATCAGCAGGCTTGAAGGGACAAAGCAATTATAATTGAATTTTATCCGTGTCGCAAATCCGAACCTTTCCAAAAATATGCTCATCGGTATTACACCGTCCTCACCGTATAATAAGAAGTAATAAATAAGGGGCTACAAAGGGGGTAAAAAACATTTCCGATAAAATATACTACTAGAATTTCATAGACATTTTTTACCGAACCGAGATACTAACAAGGTAAAAGTACTGATTTATGCTCACCATGCACGCTAGTGTCCTATTTTGTTAATGTTACCCTTTTGAAATATTGTTTCTGCCCATTCCTACGAAATTAATCAACCTTAAACGGAAATGTATTTTTTATAACACTTAAGTATTAGTAAAAAAAATATTTAAACCGGATCATCGGTTTCCATTCCTAAATGGTTGACGACCACTTTCGAGATTAACTGTATAACAAAACACCCAATTTGTATACAGGCTGAAGGATTACTCACGCATGCTATAGCCTAGAAAGCAACACAGCCAATACCAGAATTGAGTTCCCTTATTGTTAGAACCTTTCGTCAATAAAAAATTGGTGTGTGCTACTTGGATACAAGACGTACTAGTCTATCAATCTAAACACTAATGCACCTACTTCAACCAATGTTTGAAGGCGTGATTAAAAAATTTATATTGCTTCTTTCAAATTCCTAATTAAACGTATTGTAATACTTTTATGAACAAGTAAAAAAATAGCATTCGTGTTATATAGTTGTCATTGCATCACACTTATCTTAACACATAAATTTAAATAATCATTTATTTTGCACACCATAGGATTTTCAACAGTTTGATGTCAGCCAAAGTAATTAATCGTATAGAAAGCTTGCGAGAGTTTTGATAGAATATATGTCATTTAATCTTTAAGTGTGATTATACAATGTATACATTGTATGCAATTACCCGGTAATAGTAGTTTCTGTTGGGTAATAAATAATTAAATAATATAAATTAGGGAAGAATAAATCTAGTGGGAACTATAGCCAACGCAATCAAAACACAGCTTTATCGTTTGGCTCGAGCTTTCGGTTTTATTTTAAACCTTTTTCTGTGTTTTGATTGCGCTGGCTATAATTCCCACTAGATTTATTCTTCGAAATTTAGCCAGTAGCCGATACTGTCCGCCACCTTCAATATAATTATAGACAATCTAGGAAAATTTGATTGAGGATTATTAAATTATAGAGAAATATACACTGCTCAAAATGGTCTAAGGAACAGACAGTATTTTCGAGTTTCCGTGAAATGTTGGCCTACTCTACTGCTAATTGTGCTTTAAACTTGATATCAGCAATCAGCAAAAATACGTAAAAATGTAAACAACAATTAGGTATTCAGTTATTTTATTGAAAATCTAATTTTATAACAATATTTTTCATGAGCAAAGCTTCTTTCCAACTCTCGAGGAAACATTTTGGGCGATTTCATACTTGCCTTAGTACCCTATATTTCCACCTATAGAATGAATAACAGCCTGGCATCTTCTGAGCATGCTTAAAATGCATCGATCAATGAAATCCTCCATGACAGATTTGAATATTCGCCATAAACCGTATTAGCCTTCTTTGGAGTATATCCCATACATGCTGTATTGGATTAAGGTCTGGTGATTGAGGAGCCCCTGGAAGGACTGGAATCTGTTCATCAATTGGTCACTTTACCACTCTCTCAGCAGTATCTGGGCGTGCATTGTCGTGCATATATCGTAAATATGACCTGGCTATATGTGCAAACAGGTTCTAGAACTTACCTAATCTATCGGTGCTGAGTCATTGTTTCATCTATGCAAACGAGCTTTGTTGTATCATGGAGAATTATTCCAGCCGAAACCATTACAGAGCCTCCTCTAAAATTATAGACCTCCTGAAAGTACCTGATTCTCGCTGCTTCTTCCCATGCACGCCAAACCCTTACTCTTTTGCTATCTCACCGAAACCCAAACCTAGGCTCGTCCGAGAACAGAACATACCCATTCGGCTTCTCTCCATTGCACGTGGCCATCGATTCGAAGTCCGCGATTACCCCTACGTAATGCAGGAACTGTAATTGGACGACTACGCAGACCTGCTTCATGTAGACGGTTCCTGACAGTTTGGTCCGAAACTGTTACTTCGCCTAAATCTTGGAGATGGGAAACGAACTCCGGCGCCGTAATTTCTGTATGACACCGAGCCTGCATAATAATGTACCGATCCTGGGCGAGTGTTGAGATGCTTGTATGACCTGTGTGTCTTTCGGCCACATCGTCTGTTTCCCGGTAACGTGCCCATAGTCTACAAGTGACGCTCTTGGCGGTGTCCAATTTAGTTGCAACTTTATTTTGTGTACAACCACCCCGTAAAATTCCAATAGCTCGTAGCATTTCATTCCTAGTCAAATATCGACGCTCCATATTCCACTTTTATAAACTAATGCGTTAGTATTGCACTCAATAAACTTATGACATGTATTAAACGTGAATACCGACTAAATAATAATAAATGTAAGCAAAATAAGTTGCCGCAGGAATTTACGTAACACTTAACAAATGAATAATGCGAATAAATAATGATAACGATATCTGCCCTGAAATGAGGCGATTTTTATAATGACCAATTTAATCACAGAATACGTTAAAAATTTATTTGGTCAAGACTGCCTCGATTTTCTCCTAAAAAACCTATGTTCCTTAGACCACTTTGAGCAGTGTATTTAAGCATATCTGGGAATGCTACAAACATGGAATTCAAGTATGTACAACCATTAACATAAACATGAATTTATCACAAAACAAATATAAAGATTTACCACGAAGGAAATTAAACTTATTGGTACGATCTCTACGGATACTAGAAGTATGGGGTAGGATGCAAAAGAAAGGAGCCATTTAATAAATATTGTAGTAAATCATTGCTATTATAGAAGTATTTTGCCTTATCTCTTGAGTGTATATATTTATTTTCCTCCGACTGTATCGAGCAGTGAATTGCACTTGGCGCTTGATTTGTAGCTTAGTTCGAACGGGGAAAATGTGCACACACAATGCAATTGCGGTGGAAATAGTAGTGGACCATTACTTTCCGTTGTTGGAGTGTTTGCTGTTGTTGCGAATTCATTGCAGATATTTGCCGGTACAACAAATATAGTTCTCTCGGTCGACCCTTGAGTATAATCTTTTTATTACGGCAATAATTTTAAAAAGGTTACTACAATTGCACAGTTTACAGCGCAACCCTTGTACATTAGGGCAATTTATTGAGGACATTTAAAGTAGCAATAATCAAATACGGTACGGCAATTATTCATTGGGTGTTCGCTTAAATAATTTTAACTTTCCTAACGTAAAAGAACATCTGCAATGTAAGATAATTTTGTGGCGTTTTGCAATAAATGGTCCCAGATTGTTAACAATCTACCAACATCTTGGAAATCCGTCAGCGACGGAAGGAGACATATTCGCATTTTTTGGCTGTGTGTCCGTAGACGGCTATCAAGTATCGATACCTTGAGAAATTATGGAAGGTTTCGCCAACGGTTCCTCGAAGGCCTTTCCTCATGTGTCTGATCATTCTGCAAGAACGCCCAGCAATATAAAGTCTACATACATATATAAGCGGTTACCCGAACTAAAGTCCTGTGGAATCTAAATTACGATCTGTTCAGAATTCCATTTCAAGCTAGCTTGTTAGAGTTTGCGGACTAGTGCTTTGTGAGTCTTTAAGCAAATTTCTGACCTTATAATCAACTAAGCACATTTGCTGTTATTTAGAAAATAGGAAGAATTACACCAGTGCATAAAAAATTCGTCACCGCACGAATATTTACAATTACAAACCGATTATCATTTTGTGTAAGTTCCCTAAGACCGTTGAGATTATCTTATCTAACAATTTGTCGACAAAAGGGGATGGAAGCGAATATTTCCAACACTCTATAGTAAATATGTAACGTTCAATCAAAATCATGTAATTGCACAGTATTGGTAAGTAGAAGTACAGAAAAATTGAAAGAGACTGGAGTTTGGCAAGAAATCATTGTAAAAGTTGCGTAACCGAAATAATACCCATATTAAAATTTTATTAAACAAGTAAATGTCGTTTACTTTGCTAATCGTTGTAAATTTCCTGTATTTTTGTATGTATTATTACAATTTTACCATTGGGAAGTTTGCTCTATTTTTTTACAGTAATGTGTGCAATCACCGTCAGAAACTTTTTATCAAATTATGAACGATTAAAATTTATGAATTTGAGCTATTTCTGTTGTAAGATCGTGTGTATAATTATAATATATTGGGAGCAATAGTTAACAGACAATTACTTCCATTGTGAAATGAAATCTAATGTACGTAAAGTAGCTAATGTAAATCTAATTCAAACTGCAAGTAACAATCTTTTGCCTCGCACGCACTTCACATTTCTGGAACTCATATGTATTTTGAAACACATTGTACCTAAATTCTCTCAAGTAGTTTATAGATATTCTTTAGTGATAGGTTGCTACGAAGCAACCTGCTACTTTGTAGGTACTAACTACCGTTAGTAATTAGCTAACCAATTCCTAAAGAACTGATCGAAAAAAATATTGAGTCCATGTCGTCCACCGATATTAGTTTTCCAGTTAAGGGTGCACAGATATAAGCAATCATGTTAGTTTTGTATGGAGATGACCAATGACATTTCACTCTTCTTTGAAAATGAATTCTTTAGATATTTTCAACAATCCTTTATTATCAAGTGCAGCTTGGTACAGGTCTATATTGGGTCTATATTGGAATCCATGTTGTCCACCCATATTAGTTTTCCACTTAAGACTGTACATACATATATAACCATAATGAGTCATGTTAAGTTTGTATGGAGGCGACCAATGACATTTCATTCTTCTTTGAAAATGAGTTCCTTAGATATTTTCAACAACTCTTTATTACCAAGTGCAACTGGGTGGAAGTCTATATTAGGTTTATATTGGTTCGCTTGATGTGACCATCTGTAGATAACTTTCATTAGACTAAACCTTAGTATATCCCTTATCGTAAAATAATTTCGGAGCAATGCCTTTCCGTTCATTTCACCTATTATCTTAATAATGTAAAAGAAGTAATATTAATATGGTATTTTTGTTAATTTAGTCATGTTATCCTATCCACTATATTGCGAAATTAACATTCATCTCTCTCGTTTTAGAAATACATTTTCGCTAGCGGACCGGTTTTAAAACCTTATCAGAATCAGTCATGATTACACCTTTCCTAAAGTCAAGTAACAATATTTACTTTCAGAAGATCTAAGTGTTTTAAAATATGTACATAAATGTCAATTTCGCAATATAGTTGATAGGATAACATAACTAAAATAAGAAAAATACGATATTAATATTCTTCGCTGTTCCAATAATGTTTGCATAAAATCAACAGTTTGGTAAGGTTTTTTTTGACACTAGCAAATACCGGAATTTGTCAATTGGAAAAGTTTATTTGTTGCAAATACTCAACACCACCACAATATTGGAAACAACTGTTTTCTCCAGGGTCTAATTGATGTTAAAGTTGGGTCATAATTCGATGAAAACAAACTTTATATAAATACACGAATGCATGTGGTAATCCCAAAATATAAAATATAAAAATCTTGATGTTCGCAGCTGGACGCAAATATGTGCAAATATACAAAGTAGTTTGCAAACATAAAATGCCATGGCTTTAGTTACATTAAGCAATTTATGTAGGTTGTATCTATAACAACTGCAGAATTTGAGTAAACAAGTATTCCTCTGCCGTGAATTTTGCATGCATTCCACTCTGGTTTGTTTTCCGAACATGAATGTAACTTGCTTACCATTGCAGCAGACTGAAAATATTACTGCGGCGGTCTTATTCAATTACGTACGACGAATAAACTGAAGCAGACTTATGTATTCTACTTGCTCTTGTAACGTGCTACAAACTTATTTCTACGGTAATTATTAAATAATCAACGGTAATGTTTCTCGCGTATTTTTAATTAAAAACAATATTCAGATGCAAATTAAACTAGCTACACAACTCCACTCCATAGTTGCGTATCCCCGTTAAACTTTTAAAAGTAATTATTTGTTACACCATCTCGCACTGAAACGTTTCTGCAGTTTCAGCAAAATAACTACCGAACATTCACCCTACTAACTGGAAATAGGAGTAATCAGAGGCACCTTCGTCCTCATCCTCCCCGTACCTGTTGTATGCTAATTTAAAATAGTCTTTTGTTTGAACAAAACCGCAAACTTTTGTCTTCCCTTTATAAAGTTTTAAGCGCGTATTCTCCTGATCATCGCTGAGAACGAGAAACAACCCCGCTTCTCTGAAACGACGGTCTACAGCGAGGGTATTGAAAGAAGAGAGATGGGATATTTCTAGAATACATATACGTGTATTAAAATTATATTCGTTGGATGTTAGAATCAATTAGCAAACACTCAGTTTTATATAAGAGCGGTTACAATTGCGATCCTATAAAACCCATACTTATTATTGAAATGGTGGTGAAACCAAAAATTTTTGATTTTCCACTTCTTCTTTTCTTATCCTCTTACCCTCTTAGGGTGTCGGATTTTTCACACAAAACTAAATGAATTAATGTACTTGAAACAATAGGTATTCATTCAAAGTTATAAAAAGAAAACAAAAAAAATTTATGTCTATTGATTCCATGTACCTACAACGCAAGTTACATGTATTAATTTTGAATAAAATATTTTTCATTGAAGTTGATAGATTTTAGTGTTATCTGGTTTCACAATTACAGTAAAGTCAGGATAATTACGAATGCAATTTAGCCTTGAATAAATTCCTGTTAATAATCCTTGATAAAGATACGAAAGTTGAGTTCTTAATAGCTGAATTTATTAAGTACAAACCCGCATCTGCACATGGTCGATGTAAGATGGCAACATTCTCTTAATAGCTATCCTAAAAAAATTTCTTGGAAAAAATCAAATTATATATTGCGGCTTCACAAAAAGTAGTAGGTACACGTAGGTGACACTGAGATACTTATTATTTTTTATGGAATAAAGTTCTATCACATATATTATACATGTGCACATACACAGTTCTCTCCGCCTTTTCAGTCTAACGCACTTCTGTATCAAACAAGAAATTTATAGCATGTTTCCCTACGCTAATGGAAACTAAAACAAGCATTAAGCCTCGGAAAGATAACATAGTAATGTAGATAGATAGGGTTGTTTATAGTGTTAATAATTTTGCTCCTATTACACTTACAACTCCATTACACTTGGAGAACTCACAAGTTTTGATGTATCATCAATGCTTACGATAAATTTCCGTGTTTACGTGAACAAAAAAAATTATCAAAGAATGTAACTGCCCACAAAGCATAGCTACATATCACTTTCAAACACGCGCTGCGGCGTTGGTGGTAGGACCACTGCTATTTGTAATTTTAGCGGCAAAATTAAATACCATCAATGCGATCTGATATCGTCCAATACCGAACTGAAAACCACCCTCGAATCAAGGTTCCACCGTCGTCACGCAATACGGTAATCTCATAATTCTGCTCCGGTCTACGCACCACCACCAAGACCGTGCCATGCCTGGACGTGATATAGGGGCAAAAATGTGTCTCTTCCTTTATGAAATTTATTTGCACCGGTTTTCGCAGGGCACGCGGGCTTTATCTGTGCGAGATAATTCCGTTTATTTTCAGGGTGGGGATTTCCTGTTGTTTGTTCGTCCATTGTCCACTCCTCTGATTTCGTATTGGACAAATTTTCGCTAGCTTAGTTGTGCCGAAGGAGTCGTCTTTTCACTATACTCGTCCTGCGATTTTATTCATCTCCACTTCGCCTAAAATGCGAATGGAACGGCTTTTAGTTTAAGTGTTCCTTTCCTTTTTATTGCTTTCCGGAACGTATTGTCGATAAAACGAAGGTTCTCGGTTAATTTAGAAGAAAACGTTTTAGTTTTATTTATCACTCGACAAGCTTAAAGTGAAAATAATGGACTGGAGAATACCACTACCACTGTTTTTTTTAAGTATAAGCAAAATTTAATTATTATCTGAAAGAACGCATCAAATTTTAAGTTTAGCGGAATTTGTAGGCTGTTTGAAGTTATTTGAGATGTTGTGTCGAATAAATAAAGTTAGAACTTTTAACTAGCTTTTAGTTGAAAACAAGCTTGCTTTAACATAAAAGTAAACTATGAATATTTATTCAAATATTTAAGTAAATTCTTATTACATCGATGTTTGTTGTTATAAATGCGCATTCAGTTTATTGTTCAGCAGAACCATGTCATCAAGTGAAGAAGAATTGTTACCTGCAGAGCCTATAACAGGATATACACTGTTTTTTTAATTCTTCAAAAAAGTAATTTCTGGACAAGTGCGCTTTTCCCCAATGCTCGTCAAGTGTTACCAAAAGGTATAAAAGGACAAGATATATTTAAATTAGTATGAAAAAAATTTATAATATCTGGTTATCGCAAGCATTCGAACTGGCATCGGCGTTGATTTTCGCATAGAGGAATCAAAGACAAGAATAATTCGTCATTCAATATTTTTGGTGCATTCTCTTTCGATATTCGCCTTTATGACAGTTATGAAGCTAATAGTAACAAGCAACTTCACGTATCAGGTTCTCGACAAGAATGTCGAGGAAATTTAACGAAATCTCTTCGCTCAATCAACGAAGGTCTCTTATGATATATATAATAATAATTTTGAGGTGCTCCGTCTTGGTGAAAATAAAAGTCTTCATCCCCAAGCATTGGATGGTATGACTGATTTTTATAGTATTTTTATAAATAAACGGAACAGTCTCACAGTCTCAAGTTAAACGCTCGGATCCAAAATTTTCTCCATTGGAATGATGAAGTTGTTGGTGGTTCGATTAATTCAGTCAATAGATCAATCACGTAAATTTGGCTGAAATTATTGTCTTATGTGAATTATAAGATAATAACCTCAGGCAAATTTACGTGATTTATCGAATTGATCGAACCATCAACAGCTTCATTATTCCAAAGAAGAAAATTTTGACCGAAATCTTAACTGACTCGTTATTAAGGGTTTTTGAAGAATTCGTTCTGATTGTCGCTGCAAAATACTTCAAGTTGAAAAAATTCTCATGATTTAATTCATGGACTTCATAAGGTTTTCATTTGGTTTTGGCCATTCAGACTAAGGTCTTGTATTGGCCCGGAACAAAAATCGGTCCCGATCTTAGGACACATTTGATTTGACGTTTGACGACAGAGGGAATACTGTCACCCTCATCTTGTGTGTGGCCTTTTATTAAAAAAGTGTGCGTTATTTAAGTTACATACTCGTAAATCTGGACAGCGTAAAGATACAATGCAAACATAAATTGCTTTTCCTGCTGACCGCAGCAGTTGTTTGTATAAAATATCACGTCCAATTTCATGTTCTCCGTTGTAATGACCTTATCTTCTAGGGATTCCAAATACTGCAAAACATGCGTTCGTATTTCGCAAATACCTCTATTTCCTTCAGATTCGTCCCACATGCAACATTTCACGGCTTTGGATTTAAGTTCATACATGGTGAAGTTAAAAACGTTTAATCCGGCGACGTAGTAGAAACTGGATACGTCATACCAGGGACACTGAAGAACTACCTCCAAATGGTACACTGCTATAACAACATCGTCTCTATAGTTTTGTTTATAGTTTCCTTTTTCTTTCCTGCACAGTTATGTTTATGCCAAATGCATGTTATAATCTTCAAAGTATGTGCTTTTTCCTTACAACTTTGACATACACACAACTGGCTAGACACAACTAAAACAGTGACGCTTATGCTGAGTGGGCGTCATAATTTTCCCCGCAATCACAAAGTGACACAATGTCCCTCTATCAAGTATTTTTGGAACTATCTTTATGCCGTTTTTCCTGATAAAAGCCCCACATCATAATAATAATTTTGAGGTGCTCCTCTTGGTGAAAATAAAAGTCTTCATCTCCAAGCATTGGATGGTATGATTGATTCTTATAGTACTTTTGTAAAAAAAACGGCACAGTGTCACAATGACACAATTAAGCTAAACGCTCGGATCCAAAATTTTCTCCTTTGGAATGATGGAGTGGTTGGTGGTTCGATCAATTCGATCAATCGATCAATCACGTAAATTTGATTATGTGAATTATACGACAATAATCTCAGACAAATTTACGTGATTGATCGAACCACCAACAGTTTCATCATTCCAAAGGAGAAAATTTTGGATCCCCTACCCATTTTTCTAGAGACCACACACAATGTTCTTTTTTTGCATAGGGATCACCTTTGTTGAGGACATTGATTTTGTACAGTTGGTAATTAGTTTTTAAAATCTGATGAACATTTGGTTTTGAAATTTACGTTTGATGTGCTGTTTGCCGAGGTAACGTTGGCGAATTTTAAGCGTAGTGTTCCAGCATCTTTTTCTCTCCTAGGAGGACGCGTGTACGTTTGGTAGGACTGCATTTGCTTAAAATTTATTGCTCATGCGTGTAATGGCGGTATAGTTTATACTTCAGTTACGTTACAATAGCCACTCTAAAGTGAGTATTTTAAAATATTTTGGTTTCAGCCATTATTTCTTTATAAGATATATATATAAAAGCCAATATTAACTAGTTACGAGATGTGGGAAAACGTATACATTTTAGGAGCACCTTTTTTATTGAACTACCCCGCACTTTGTTACCCATTTTTACTAGTTTAATATCATTGCAGGATTAAATCAATCCTCCGCAAATGTTAACTATGTTAAATACAATTCCTTATCCAGTAATAAGCGATACAAAGTTTATTTATAATTAACTAAAGTCTACAGCTTGATCTTATTACTTTCGTAATGTTATGCGATGCTGTCGGATGTATTTATACCCTTCTATAGCTGGTAGTGAGTAGAATAAAGCTCGTTAACTTAACAAAATATTTGTACTCTAACAAACACGCCCGAAGTTTGTTGTTGTTGGAAAACTCTTCAGTCACTGTATGCATACGCACCCAGAAACATATACATAGACACACATGAAATTCAAGCAATATTTCATCAATTCAAGAAAGATATTGGAGATAGCGTTAGGGTTGAAATTTACTAACAAGTAATGGTACAATGTTGATAATTTAAAAAGTGCCTTTAATAGTGTTATGATTTTTACGCAGACGCAATTTACTAATATAAATTGAACTAGCATATGTTAGTATGTCACATGTTTCAGAAAAGAAGTTGTTAGAAATAGTTATTGATAAAAAGTTGAATTGGCAAAGGCACATAAACGATATAATTAAACAATCTGAAAAATATTGATAAATATTTTACGAGCTTTCTCTAATACAAGTTAGGGAGCTGATCCTAATACTTCTTTTCTTTCTATATCACTAGGAAGTAAATTACTTGCAACTAAATCCTTAGTCAATTGCTCTCTGAAGCAGCCTAACATGATCAATAAAATCTAGTCTTTATTTATTTTGGATCTCACTGCTAAATTTGGTATACATAAATCTATTTTTCAAGTACGATATAATAACCTTATGAGGCCAATAAAGTGCTCCTCAACTAAGCAACCAAGATTTCACACATTTACTATCTAAAAAATGGAAAGGTGTTTAAGTAATATACACAGATGGATCCGGAATAAATTTTGGATGTGCCGACAAAACAAAACAGCCTACAAACATATTTACTGCTGCAGACAATTTAAATGCCATGATCAATTATCCATCAATCAAAGACGATGGAGGTACATGTAATGAAGATGTTATCACACGAATAACAATGGGGAAACATTCGCCTTCCTTTAGAAAATGAGATATTAGATCATACGTTGAAAGAATTCCATATTATTTTTAAAAAGTGTAACAACATACATATACGATGCTGAAATTTAACCTTTTACAGTAGGGTTCAGAGACAAAATTAGAATTGTGGCAATAATTGGATGAGAAGGTGCATCCAGCTTGCACGAGACGATCTGTACGGGGATAACTTTCTCCATCACAAAAAGGTTAAAAACAAGTCTCCTCAGTGGTATGGACATGTGAAGCGTTGTCAAAACATAGAGAGCCAGAAGGAATTTTAGAATGACAGCTGCTCAGAAGAAGAGAACTGGAAAGACTTGTAATGGAACACTTACGCGAAAATGGCAGTGACGTATAGGGACTTAGGGAATGATTGGGAAAGCCGGGACTAATAGGAGGTGAAAAAAGATGACACGAAGAAAGAAGATATACTAAATGAACTTATGTATGTGACAACAGATTATACTAGAATACGATTTCAATAAAGCAACGAACCTCGATTTTTATAAAAATATAAGAAACCAGACTTTAACGGTAAAAACTGGAAAATCATAGTTGGCACTACGGAGGAGATAATTGTTCATAGCCTCTTTATCCTTTTAAACCGTTACCTAGAACTTCGTTAGTTACAGTTTTTCTGCCACATTCTGTATCCTACCATTTTTGGTATGCGTTTAAAAAAGCAGTCTGAGGAAAATGATTTGTGGGGTTACTTAATAACATAGTATATATTTGTATAAGATAACTTTTTAAAATAATAAAATACGAACAACTACTTCACATACATATGTATGTTACATATATCTTGTTGGTGTAAAACTCTGTGTTCGGAATACGAAAACGCATAATCGGAAGGCTTATTTATTACCTCGATACCGTTTTATTTTCAGAATCCTGACAATGAAACAACATCTCCACGAATTACGACCGACAGAATTAACTTTCGAGGGTTTATCTGTGGAGTGGTCGCGAAGTTCAGTGGTAAGCACTTCATCCCTTCCATATTCTTCTATTTTCCGGTCGTTATTTAGAATACGTCTCGTTCTAGTATGGTACGAATACGAACAATTTCCAGAAAACGTTTGGGAAAACTATGCACTCGATGTTACTCCATAATCCGGGGCGAATATAAATTTCCTTTTGTCACGATAACACATCGACTTAATATAAATACATTTAAATGCGTCCATAAATAAAACACCCCAAATGTGGAGTTTGGAAATTTCGGTTGATGTATTGTTAAGGAACGCTCTCTTTGCCATGCGTGTTTTCAGTGCTGCCATTTTTGATATTCGAAATTTATATAGAAACTGTACCCTTCCGTACATTAAGAAGGATACGTATATATTTCAGTATACATTTGAAATGTTCTGCAAGTGATATTATAATATCTATATTTTATTAATTTTCATCCATATTACATTCTATTTTTTCAGTATAACTTCCATTTAAATGTAGGTGTACAAGTGCCCAATGCGAAACTATTTTTTTTCCAACAGGGAAGTTGTACTTTTGGTCCCTATGGCGGAATGTAAGTGATTATCATTGTCTACAATATCATTCGACATATTGTATACAAATGTTTATAATAAATATTTATGATATTAAATTTCAATTAAATTACTTTTATTTACTATTATTGAACACTTTTTGAAAAATGAGGCTAACTTGACAGTTTTCAAAAAGTATTTGACAGATTAAGCCTACTATCTATCATGTCACTCACAGGTATGTCTATTAATTTTAGACTTTTAATTAGTTAAAATTGGACTGGTTGGGAAAAAATCGCATTCAAACCACGTGAGGAAAGCGCTAATATATATTTGCCCGCGGCCTGCAATAGGGCACGTTCCTCCCTTGTCTTGAAATATACTATTAGGGCATCTTCAAAAAACTTTCCTCTTTTTCTTCCACTGGGTTACAGCTTTCTTTGTCTCATCTAAATTTTGAAACTACTCAGCACGTAGAGGTGTTTTTTAACTTTGGGAACAAATGACAATCGCTAGATTAGGCGAATAAGATGGATGAGGAACTAATTCCAGAAGCAATGCGTAATGTTCATAGTTCGACGAGTAGCATGTGACTTTACGTCATTCTGTTGCACTAATGCATCATCAATCATGCAAGTTTCCAGGTCGCTTTTTGCTGAGCCTTTGTTGCAATGGTCCATCCAATAGGTTTGGATAATATTTTGTGTTGATTGTGATTCCGTTTGGTAGGTAATCCATCAAAACTATCCAATGGCAATCTCAAAACACAGTAATTATTACTTTACCAACAGATGGAGCAGAAGGGGCTTTAAGCGAACGTCCTCCTGGTTACTCCTTAGATTGACATTTTGTTTCTGAGTTGAGGCGGAAGATTCATGTTTTTGTATGCGTTTAAGTGCATCTCCTTTTTAAACATTGACTGTGCAGAAGACGTTGAGATGTTGAGTTGCTGGGAATGACGACGAATTGAAGTTGTCGGGTTCTCAATCGGCTTTGGTGCATAGCAGCGATATTCTCGGAGCTACCACTACGTGCCCGTACAGGAGTTGGTTCGTCTGCAGTCGAACCACTCTTCCAATAGCTTCCTAAGGGTGTTGATTATGGACACACGATTACGTTCAAATTGCACATGTCGTTTTCGGTACCACTTTATACCCCGATTCAGATGAATTTGACACACCAAACGATTTCTTATGGTCTCCATTAGCAAGATGAAGTCCCGGCCCATTAGACTCGTCCTGTGCGTGAGTACCTCAATACGGTTTTCCCTGAACGATGGATTGGTCGACGGGCTCCAATCGAGTGGCCGACCAGATCTCCAGATTTGACCCCTTTAGATTATTTTCTGTGGGGTTATCTTAAGTGTAAGGTCTACGTTAACCGATCATTTCCAACATTTGATAAAAAATTATTTTTTGGAATGTTACTACTTTTTCTAAATAAATAATAATATGTTGATGTTTCAAGTTACAGAGCATTTTTCTCGAAGACCGTTGAATTCAGGTATAGGCCATAAAATATGTTCAGAATTTCACTTAGAATTTAAAAATGAAATAAGAAAAGGTGTTTCCATTTTAAAAAAGTAAGTGAGCTGTCATAACATGTTTTTGGTCAGCCAATAAATAATAACATGTTGATGTTTCAAGTTACAGTGCATTCTTCTCGAAAACAGTTGAATTCAGGTATGCATCGAATATGTTCAGAATTTGACGTAGATTTTAAAAATTAAATAAAAAAGAGGTATTTCCATTAAAAATAATAACTGAGCTGTCATAACATGTTTTTGGAACAGCCGTTATACATGAAATAATCATCAGAAAAACGGGCACTAAAATCAAAAATCGATGTGTCCGAGCATTTCTTGAAGAAAAAGAAACATCTAAATTTTAAATGTAATTATTCCAATCTTTACGTGCTCACTTGTATGATAAGTATAACTAACCTCATACGTCAATATCGATTATATGCAAAATGGAGGATAAATCAAAACAGCCACATTCTATTGAAACAGCTATTATGTATTGATTCATCTTTGTTTAGTTGAATTAAAATTTATATTGGAAATGCTTGATTAATGGATTCCCCCTAACAAGGAAATAAGGAACGTGATCTCCAATTTTTGAATTTTGAAGATAGAGTTTGCCCTAATACATGAAATTCGCGAGTGAAGTTGTTATATTCTTGTTTATTTCCTAGAGAAAAGCAGTTACGAGCATAGAGTTGGGGGAAGACCTCATTTTCCATTAAGTATAGTTGATCGAGGAAAATTTATAGCGGTCCCATTAAAACCAATTTTAATGTATTATAACAAAGCCTATCTCGTTTATTAAGCGGTACTCTAGAATTACGAAATTTACATATTCGCTTAAGACCTGCACTGCCAGCTACATATTGTCAGGGAATATTGCTTGGAATTTATTATCTGGACGACTTAGTATGGATGCGGTAGCGTTTTGATGATTATTAATGCGCTCTAAATAAATATCGATCGCCCTATCATGCGCTTCATAAAGCAGCGCTAATAAGTCAATTATTGTTGTCTCCAAGGATTCCTTTCTGAAACGATTCGACTATACGTACCGGCATAATTAATATAATTGCCGTAATAAATTTACATCGTTCGTTAACCATTCCGGGTTGTGTTATGAATATTATATTGTTGGGTTATGTGTAAAGGACCTTACAGAAAAAATCTAGTAGCTCAAGTACATTAAAAACTACAAGAAAACTATTGCCTACGGAGATAGGATAGATGTTGAGGTGGTTTGATACGCAAAAACTGTTATTAACAATAGCTCGTACTACACGCATTAAACAAAATTTATAACAAATCACCAACATTGATTTACAAAATTCATGTTCGCAAAGTTGTTTTCTATTGGATATTTTCCTGGAAAATACTTTGCCTATACGAATGTTTTAATAACCGCGAAATTAATTTCAGTAGAAATAGCGTTAGTGTCCCTCGACTCTATGATTAATGAGCTCTACGTGATATTAAAACAGCGAGCACAATCGGTAAAGTAAAGCCAACAATAAATTAGGAATCCCCGAAATCAATATGTGAGTAATTGCACACGTCATCAGCAGGTAGAGTTATTTTATTAATTATGTGTGGAACTGATTTATTCGCAGTTATTGCTGTAATTGAAAAGCCTTCAAAGAACGCCACGAGTTATGGACAAATTAAAGCACACATTAAACTTTGTGGTAGGTAGTCAGATAATTTAGTGGTGGCCGATCGTTCGTTGTGCTGGCACTATAAGGTCAACGGGTGCGTTTTTATCGTATATGCAGATTGCAATATATTGCGTGACGGGTGTTCTTTGAGTACCTAATGGTTGGCTAGGGAATGAGAAGTTTTATTATTTCTATACAGTTCCAGCCTGCATATCACAAGTTAATGAGGTTGCGTGAGTTACAGTTTTGTAGTTTTAGGAGAAGAATTCGATAAAGTTAATGAAAAAAATTCCGAAAGAGTAACTTAATTATTATAACCCCCATTGCGACGAGGTAGAATTAAAAAAAAACAGTCAATAAGAACGTTGTAGAAATATTTTAAAACAAAGGAAGTGAGACTGTCTAAGGATCTAAAAAGATGCTAACGGAGAGTCATCTATGCTTTAAAAGATGGTAGTGATTTGCCTGTAGAACCTGATTTCAGACAATTTGAAAGTGTTCTAAAATATACACCATTGAATTCAATAATTCTCAAAGAAGAGAGACTACTACATTTATCAAAGAACACAATGATTTCTAATAAAACGTTTTCGTAGATGCCTCATAAAATTTATGGCGTAGCCACAAATCTACCACAAATGTGGCTATTGCCACAAATGTTCAAAGTACTACAGGTACACATCGATGGAATTAAGTCTCCAACCTTAATAAAAACTAAGAAAGAAAAAAATGTTAAAATTAGGGCCGATTTAACTTTATTCGTAGAATAAGATCGGGTTAGTTGTATAAGTTATTCCATGGAATAGTTATTCCAGTGTTTATACTGCAATTGTAAAACCGCCCCTTAGTATATTTAGTTAGTGTAAAACTTTAGAAGATATGCTCTTCAGTAGATCACCCTTAGAACACCTACTATATAAAAAGTATAAATTGAAGCGATATAATTACTACAAGAACAATTTGCAAAGACTACCTTATATTCGGCGTTAGAGTTATCGATCATATTTATTTTATTATTTTATTTTATTTACATTGTTTTCTGCTTGTAGTTTTATTTGTAAAATATGTCTCGCTGATTATACCTTTTGGAACACTTAAAACAAATTCCTCTTGCTGTAACTGAAAAACGGCTATTTGATCCTTCCAATAGTATTTATCTTAAATTACGTAAATATCTTGTGATTTTTTCGTATACATAGTGGGCCGAAATAAAAATTATTTGGGCTTTTCTTGCCCATTTCACATTTGTGAAAGGTGTTGTTTTAGTTTGCACATACAGAGAAAACTACACCTCATTTATTACACGTTCAAGTTCATTACATAAAAAAATCGCTTCAAACCAGAAAATCAACGCAAAATATTAATGGAACTGGTATGAAATGAAAATATTGTCAGTAGGAAATTTGAGCTTTAGTTTTAGGACCTTTTCTTGTCAAAACATACGCTCTTGCTAAAATTCTTTAGATTACAATCATTACCCTGAAAAAGTCGTTAAATACAACTCAAAAAAGTAACACATTAGAGAACACATCTATCTCACCGATATATGTATGTATACCGCTTCAAAATCCATGGGATATATTGCTGGTAGGGTAGAACTAACCTGAAACAAAAGAAAAGGAAAATATAAGTACAAACAATAAAGGCATCTTATGACGTTACAAAACACACTCTTGTGCAAAATGAACTAACTATAACATCCAGCTTCGCTAAGTATACGGAGGGGTGATTGATAAGTACCACTGTTTGTAGTCAGATGGCACCATTGACTTCAAATCTGTAGAAAAACATTCAGTACCATTCATGGGGGGGTGACAAGGTATACACGACCTTTGCAACAAACGAATATAACTGCAAGACGAAGTGCGCCCACCGAGGCAGAGTGACCAATGTTGGCAATAATACTGCGAAAAACGTAATGTCTAATGTTGAAAATGCGGCCAACCTACAACATTTCTAATGTGATACTTTGGTAAAAATTTCAAGGAATTTTCCGATTGTTTCTTAAAAATTTACCACCCGCTACGATGATTTTGTCGCTTTACCTGCTAGGCGCCGCTCGCGTACCACAACCGACAATAGTGTTAGACGTCATCCTTTGTCCTATTCTAAATGTAAGTAATAAATTTTAATTTCTTAGATTTAACTTGCGTGTTTAATAGACATGCCTAGGATTCACAAGTGCTGTAAATATCCTGGTTGTTCAGACGTTTATAAGTATGAAGAATCAATTCGCTTTCATATGTTTCCTCGGAGGCCGCTGTAATGCTATCTTGTGACGTCACGTGTTGTCATTGAAATGACAGTTGTTGTCCTGTGGTACCATTTTTTCAAACACTCATGACAATAGCTGAGTTCGTTTATTCAAACCTTTTACTCCATATACTCTTTGAGTGTTTATTGCGTTCGTTTATTGAATTTGGAGTGAATAGAGTTAATTTTTGAG